>JAPWTK010000047.1:1622500-1817500 GCA_029963805.1 Aromia moschata | reverse complement strand
ATCTTGTAAACGCTAGTATCACAGATGATATTATTAACAAACTATATATCAAGAGTGATACATTTTCAGTGATAATTGGATTCAGTGTATTGTAAATTGAATGTTTAACGGTATTATCCAAACTATAATTCCTCGCACCCTTTAGAGTGTCATAACTGACTGAAGAATTACTGCTGAATATAGAGTTTCTTCTAATCATATGTTGAGATCTCCACTGCTCCAAATTTACCCTAAAAAGTAAAATATGCAGCCAAGGATAAAATAAAAAACACAATTTAAAATGAGTATAAGCACTTAAGATCACTCACCATAAAATAATAAAGTAATCAGCTAGAACTGCAAGCACCTGAGCTACGAAAAAAGACAATAATACCATTATAGCAAGGCACCAACTACCTCCTGCCTGGATGTAACTTTTATATACAGCTTTTGAAATCTTTCCTGTGCTTCTTTGTTCTCTCTCCTGAATAGGTTTGTCTCCATCTTTCCTTTCCTCCATTACGTCTTTAGTATTATCTAATAATTGGGTATCAGCCTCTTCGTTATCTTCATCATTGCTTTCAATTAACAAATCAGTGAATTCATCTCCAATTTTTCTGAGCTCATCGTATGACCCCTCTGCTTGGACGTTTCCATTCCGTATTAAATATATAGTGTCGACGTTTTTTAAATATTGCAGTTGATTTGTTACTAGAACCACGCATTTCTTCTTCAGATAACCGCGAATACACTGTTCGAATATGTGATTACCAACCCGAGTGTCAACTGAAGATAAAGGATCATCTAACAGGTAAATATCGGCGTCTTTATAAATAGTTCTAGCCAAACTAACTCTGGATCTTTGTCCACCGCTGAGGTCTCCCATGAGAGTTTTGTCTCCATACGGTAATGAATTAAAGTCTGTTTCTAAATCACACGCTTTTATTACGGTAGAGTATTTTTCGGAATTAAATTTTTTCACCACAAAGAATGTTTTGTCTGATGTTTCCATCGAACAACCATGGTTCTTGTGAGGCGTAAGAAACAGAACCTTCTACTTCTACAGAACCTTCTACGGTTGCCAGTTCTTTTAAAATGGTATAAAGGAGCGCTGTTTTACCACCTCCTACTCTACCAACTATAGCTACCAACTTAGCAGAATCAGCATGGAAATTTATATTTTCCAGAACGTATTCTGCTGAATTGCTCCACTTTACCGAAACATTTTCAAGATGAACGCCCTTATCTATCACAGTTTTTAGTGGTTGTTTTTGTTGGTTACTTGCGAATATGGAATTGTTATTTGCTCTGCTCAAAATCTGTTCTTCGTTACACAAAAACTTTTCGATTCTTTTCAGGGATATGCGCGTTTCTGCAAACTGCGTCACGGCTCGAGGAAGAAACATTGTTATCACTTGGCGTAAAATGCTGTAGAACGATGCAATCGTGTAGGCGTAGGTGGCAGTGATCACGCTTCCTGTTAGTACGTAGACTATAATGCACAAATATATTGCCGATCTGTGTAAGACCGAAATACATGTGTTCATTATTGCCCTGATAATGGAGGTGGCCCAAATCTGCTTCATTTCCATCCTAAAATTATGATAATATTGCAAATTTGTACGTGATGGATACTACGGATCTATAGAAAAATTGTCTGTAAAGAATTGAATTCAGTAACAAACAAATAAAGTATTTGTTTAATTAAAAAATGGAGATACACACAGGATCCCAATTAAATACCTAGTAAATATATTGTTAAACCAAGTATATAACTAATTTGTATCTTCTCATGTTAATAATATTGTGTTTTACTTTTATGTTTTTGTTTGTAACTATTAATAATTACAGCTATAAAGACATAGAATAAAACAGAACTGGTCTAGGGAGTGTTTTAAGGCACTATGTTCAGAATTTTAGTACTCATAGGTAGATAACTTAACCCTATCATTAATATATTATTTTCCTGTGAAGAATATCACGTTTTTTGTGGCAAGAATTGCACACTTGGATCTGAGAGACTCAAAGGCTTTATTTTTAATTAACGAAAGTATCCATACTTTATAGTTACAATATAGTATCAATGGTATTACGTATTTAATGGTATTATGTATTTAATACGATGATCAGTCACATCATGATAAGTAATTCCCTTGGGTCTCTAAAACCCAACAGTACAGATCCAGATTTAAGCCAGCAGATAGCAAAAATGGCGTTTTTTTTTTCAGCCTCACTTGAAGCTGATGCGGCAAAGTTTTATGGAATTTTACCGAGAACTTTTTTCCTTTAAGAAATCTGACGCTACCTTTGGTAATGCTACTTACTTTCTTGATTTTTCTATCATTTTAGCAAATGCCGTTTCCCACGCGTACAACTTTATGACTTGTATCCCATTTATAATTTCACCCATTAGGCGAACTCTTTCATCTGTACACTTAGCAGTACGCGACCGGTAATCTGAGATTTTCTTACCACATATACACTAAAAACAAATCAAATACAAATGTAAATTGCTAATTGTTTTAAAATTTTTTTTTTTTTTAAAAAATTTTTTTAAAAAAAAAAAAAAAAAAATATAAATAACAAAAAAAAAAAAAAGTGGTAATGTCGCACCCCCCCCCCCCCCCCTTCCCTTTTTTTTTTGGGGGGCCGACAACCCCACCCCCCCCTTTTTTTCCCCCCCCAAAAAAAAAAAAGGTTTAACAAACAACAATTTTATTTTTTAATTCGCTAAATTGGGGTTTTTTTACTTAAATGTTGTAAAAACGTCCCGAGAATGATATCCAAAAGGAATCATTGATGGGGAAAATGTTTAACAATTATTTTTAATCTAATTTGTGAAACAACTATGTCGCTCCGAAATGTTCGCTGCTGCGGTATTTTTAATATCATATATAGCCTTGCATTTTGGAGTATCTGCGGCCCGATTTATAATTTGGAAATTATGTTATGGTCCTGGTATAGCAGGCTAAAGGTAAAAAATATGAACGTGCCTGTATTTTGAAAATTTCATGAAGTAAACACGTCTTGAAACTTTAAACGCGTTTTTTTTCGAAAACATGTTTTTCAAAATGGTGGTATAACTCGCGCAATTTTTATTATTTATTTTGCTTATTGTTTAGTTCATTTGTACGAAATATAAATGGTCACACTTTAGTAAGTAGAAAATGGGATTTGATTTGTCATATTTTATAATTAAGTAATAATTCAGATGATCAGCTTCATATTAATTAAATAAATTGGAGCTTATCAACCCCATTCGATATAACTGAAACCAGTTAAAGTAATTTATAGACATCCCTCAAATTCTTGAATGCCTGAAGCCTATTTCAGAAGTGCTTAGGGTTTTATAATCAATTACTTATAAAACTAATTATTAATTTGAATTCTTTTGATTTTAAAAATTAATTAGGGCTTGAAAGTCCAAAGCATTTTAAGTAAATGTTTAGGGTTTAACCCTTTAGCCCAGGGCTTCGCTCAGCTCTGCGTGACAATTTGATATTGCATTATGAGAGAGCACTTTTCCCACGCAATCGGTAATAAATTTAGGGCTAGCCAATGTTGATGGACGATTTCCTACTACACGTCCAAATCTATGTGATTTGATCCCCAGGATCGTGGAGCTATTAGGTTTGAAGAAATGTAGTTAACGTATTGATTCTATTTGAGAACTTTTACTAACAGATCTTCAGGCTATGGTGAGTATTGGGTTGAGGTTGTCTGCCAAAAATCTCCGAAATACCTACGTCTTTTCTATTTCTATATACGCTGCTACCGGGCTATTGGGTTATTGGATTCGAGAGTATGAGGTTATTTCAGACTGCCCCCTCACGAAGATATATACTTTCTAGTTTCATACATACTGATACCTGGACTATTGGATTATAGGTTTGTGGAGTTCGCTCTGGATTTCTATTGACACAGGTGATTTTCGAGACAAACTATGACATGATGAGTTTAAATAACAGTAAGCTGGATTGGTGAATAAACTTTACAGAACAAACACTGGCGAAACAATTTTTAAAAGAACATACAGATGACTAAAGGGCTACTAACAGGACTCTAACAACTAATAAGTCATATGAGCAAATTAATCTTGGAAAAAAAGGCAATATTCTTTTCAGATCAAATTTTGCTTGGAGGGAGATGAATCTCCAGTTAATTTGATGTCAAGGGGAAGGCTTAACAAGAGTGGCGTTTCAAATTCTCAGGAAGGAAAAGCCAAAGGTAAATAGCGATACAAAAGAGTAACACAGTAATCTAGTAAAAAAAAGAACTAAGCGGGATGAGACGCTCTGAATCAGTGGGAATGCAGCAGTACGAGTTGACGTCTAGAAATTCGCAGTGGCAACTAGATCAATTTGACTAGCTTCCAAGTAATGTTATTCAAAATAATATTACCCCAGGGTAAAACAAAAAAATCCAATTTTTACCGTCTAAAGAAATATAGCGCCAAAAATAGGGTAGGCTGGTGGAAGATGACGCATTTAACAATAGGTCGTAATAAAATTAAATCAATGTTTCAAAATCAAATTTGTTTTTTATATCTTTGATTAATTGGTTACAAAATAAAACTTAAACCAAAATAACATCTTATATCTTTGGGTTAATTTGCAACAAAACTTAAAAAATTAGAAATGCGCACTTTTACACAACCTGTCGGGCAAGTTGGCGCAATAAAGTCGATAAGATGGCGCACGTCACTAAATACGTTAATTAACATTAATTACGTTTAGAATGCAGGTTTTCATGGATGTTGTCCAATGGTGAAGTTATTTTTTTCCGGGTTTTGCCGCGGTCGTCTAAATTGACTTGACATTTCGCTGATCATGCTGTCAGCTTCTTCAGAAGGTTTCTAAAGACTGGTGTTGTCGTGTTTTGCTCCTCGTTATATACCTTGGCTCTGCTATGGTTGGCTGCTCATCCGCCAAGCTCGGTTGACCATGACATTCGCAGGTCACTGGTTCTATTACTCAATCGATACCGGTCCTCCCTATTAAAATTATTATTGTTTTTCATGATCTCCAGAGATTCTCTAATTATTCTTGGGTAATATCTTGTAGTTTTGTCTAACACTCTGACGTTCTCATAATCGATTTTGTGGTTCTCGTTGGTATGAACATGTTCCGCTATTGCTGACTTGTCTGTATTCCCCAGTCTGGTATGTCATTGATGTTCTTTGATCCTACATTGTATACTTCTTCCCGTCTGTCCAATGTAGCTTTTCCCACAGGTACATTTTAACTCGTAGACACCTTTAGTTAAAAGTCTAGGAACCGGATCCTTGTTTGAGGGAAGCACCTGCTGTATTTTCTTTACTGTGCGAAATCGTACACCAATATTCTTTTTCGACAGTGTTTTCTTGAGTTTATCTGTCATTCTTGAGACATAGGGTAGCCAAGCATACGTTGTTGGTTGTTGCTCTCTTTTTGTTCTCTGGGTGCGGCATACTCTGTCGATGTCTTTTTCTTTATAACCGTTTTTCGTTAAAGCTTCCTTAATTTGCTGTAATTCCTCTGGTCTGCTTTCGTCATCACATATTGTTTCAGCTCTATGAACTATATGTGATGACGAAATAATTATCATAAAGAAATAAAGCGCTAAAGAAATATAGCGCCAAAAATAGAGTAGGCTGGTGTAAGATGACGCACTTTTTGAAACACTAAAGAAGCTGACAGCATGATCAGCGAAACGTCAAGTCAATTTAGACGACCGCGGCAAAACTCGGAAGTAATAACTTCACCATTAATTACGTTTAATTACGAATTAAATCCGCTAGGAATTAATTTGTTACTATTCGTTATGGAAGACAGATGTCGCATTTAAACGCACCAAATCCAAGATAACCTGTATACTTCTCACGCCACCATTCTTAACAAACTGAGCATTCGATCCAGACTTCTTTGATAGATTCCTTATATATTTCTTGACACCCAGGACACGTCCAAATCCTCTCTGGATTACATTTATTCTATGCTTTCAAAGATTTTTTTACGTTTTTTGGGTTTTGGTTCAGCTTTCTGCTTACTTGTGCTTCTAATTGGGATTTATAAGGTGAACTGCTAATTATTTCAGATTTCATACGTTTTCTTAGGGTGCATATTTTTGTCTGAGATTCAGGGAAAGGTTTAATATTTAGAATTTTATCAGAGACTGACATGTCGTGTGAACATTCTACATTTGTTTCTGTGAAATCTTCTTTGGTTGAGGTAGAAGGTTTCATTATATCTGTATTTGTACTAAGGAACATAATCATAAATCGTGCATAGACTCGATTGGGGAGATTGGCCATCAACAGTGGTTGTCTGACCAGTTACTTGTTTATTTGGATGGGGATCTTATGATGTACTGGCCTGGCTAATTGGTTGTATTGTGTTTCCTGCGAAATCATCCGGATTTTCTTGTTCTGTGACAGTATTGGCCATAAAATCGGCATCGCTAAAAACATCTGGATTCCAAGGCCAAATTCCTGTGACTCTGAAACTATCTACAGCACATTGAATATTTGCAGCTCTGTTGTATGCAGATGTAAATATAGATGTCATCTGGAATACTGTTATTGCCCTTCCTGAATGACTATCAACCATTTTTCACACTCCCCAGCGTAGTACTTCTTCAGTACGCCGTGAAATCTCTATCAAGAGGTCTGTATTTTGTGGCTGCTATGTGGTGGCAGAGTCGAACTCGTAACAAATTTGTCGAACACGTAAGCATCTAACTTCACGACTGAAGTTAGATGCTTACGTCACACCATACTCAGCCAATCGCGAATGCGCCAACTTATTGCCCGAATCGTCTTACACCAACCTACCCTATCTTTGGAATCGCGTAACCAAACCCTCACGTTTACCTAAAACTTGTAACCATATCATTATCCGCCTACAATCTAAAACTTACTTTGAGGAAGGATAAATAATATCAGGAAACTAACACCAGTCAGACCAGTGGGTCCAACATAGTCGTAAAGAAAATACATAATTACAGCAGTCTCGATCGGCGCCACCCACAAATTATGTATATAGGTAACTGCATAGTCAAACCTGCCAACGTCGTTGGAGAGCAAGTTGACTATTTGGCCTACTGTTGTCGACGCGAACGCCGATTTGTTTAATTTCAAAGCTTTCCTGTAGATCAAAGAGCACGTCGCCACCCTTATTTTCAGTCCTAGGTGCATAACGCAGAAGTAATAATGATGAATGCACATGACATTCGCAAATGCGAAAAGCACTATTAGTCCGGCATACATGTATGCGTCTTCAATATGCATATCGGTCTGATTAGGTTCGTAAAATCTTAGAAATCTCGTGATCAGCACTGGCTGGGATAATCTGAAGAAAAAAAGTAATATATTGGATAATAAAGAACAGTTCTGTTGGTCGTAACAGTGCACGTAGGGCACTGGCGGATCCAGGGACCCTTGGCACACTTAGAAATTCCAAAAAGTATGCTTGTGATAGTCGGTATTTTTGTATAAATGGATTTTTTCATTGAAATTCTAAAGTGCCAGGAAAACGCGTGACCTTGAAACTTTTGAAAATTTTCGCCTGCGGCGCCAATATGGTCTCTCGCGGAACATATGTTGCTTTATCACTAAAATGCCCCCCTCCCCCCCCTGAGAGGCCTTCTGGATCCGCCTATGACATAGGGTCTGAAACTCATCCCCCTTTGCTAATTTTCGAACAACTGAATGGAATAAAAGATCGAGTACTACATTTTGCTGAAAAAATGTCATGTTAATTTCAAGATAATAATAATAATAATAATACTCACCCTATAATTACTCCGAAGAGTAACCCCTTAGGTCCTCTCAGGGACCTGTGCGGGAAGGAGTGGCTATTATTATTATTTGCCATGGCGCACTGGGAGCGACTTAAGATTATTTCGGTAACGAATTTGCTTTACAGTTCTGAGGAAACCCAGAAAACTCAGAGCATTACCAAATCTAGAGCATGTGCGGTTGGATTGGCATCTATGCATCCACACCTATACACTAGTGTATTAGTGGTTGCATATCAAGCCCTGACGGAGAAAGCGAGACAATTAAAAATCGCTACCCCGGCCGGGACTTGAACAACGCGCACAGAGGTATCGCGACTGGAAAGACGGCGCTTTAACCCACTCGGCTACCCGTGCCCGACTATATCACCGAGATGGGTGATATGACGCCATCTTCGATATATTTTTCAAACTGCAAGAGGGGTCATGTGTAGGGTCCGGAAATGGGTATCATAACGCAGGGTCGGCACTATACAAGTCTGTAATAATTGAAGTATAAACCGTATTTTTTAAGCGCCTTGTAAATTATGTACGCGTGTATTTCTTGCCCGTGCATACGTACGCCACTGACCGTGCCTGGGAACGCACTGGGACTTTGTGTGCGCCGTAGTACACCGGTCCCATGCGGGAGCTCTTGATAGTTGAACGCAGTTTACCTTGCGTTATGGCAAACTTTCAGGAACCTAATCATGTGATACCTAGTTTGAAAGCCCATTCAATTCTAATTCCAACCATATGCTGAAATTGTTGTTTCCTTAATTTCGAAACAATGCAATAATACACATATGTACATTTTTAGTGAAAATGAATAATGGAGCTGTCTTGAAAGTCCCTTCACCCAGATATTGACATGACCCTTCCTGTAGTTTGAAAAAAATATCCAAGATGGCATCTATCAGCCATCTTGAAATTTTAGGACGACATTTTTTCGACAAAAAGTAGTACTTGATCTCATATTCCATGCTTCCAAACTTCGTGGCGATATGTTAGTCAGTTTAAAAATTGACAGGAGGGGTACTCCATTTTCTGCCTGACTATATGTTGTATAAATATAAATAATAATGGAGACTCCGTTTTCTTTCCTTTATTTATAAATATTGTCATTTATAACCTTTATACTTACTTTATAATCTTTATAATTACGTTATACTTACTTTACTATAAACTCTTGAATTAAGTACAGTATTCCATAAAGAGACAGTTCTACATAAAACACCTTAATCAGTGCTATCAACAAGGAGGGGTTTTTCTTCCGGGCAACTTGATCGTCCCAAGCTGCTTCCAGCTTATCTCCAAGTCGTACGGAATCATGACTTTTCATAACTCCACATAAGTCATTTTCTGTTAATTGTCTTTTATATCCTTTAACGAAATATGGTAGCAACCAACTAGAATCGACAGTTGTTAGAAGATAGTGCATATATATATAAATATACTAAATTTACCAAAAAAAAGCTTGGGATACAGGATTCGCATTTTCTAACGGGTGCTTCTTCTTTTGTGCTAGTAGACTCTCATCTTCCTCCATTTTGTCGCATTAACTTGATTTTGTACCTGAAGAAAGAAGAAACACTTCATCAAGTAGTATTGATTTTTGCTTTGGTAATTATACTTTAAAATGTTATTTTCAGAAATATATGAAAGTGTTCATATATTCAAAGTCACGAATTGTTTGATTTATGTCGTCGTTCCATGTAATGGAAACATATTTTGTGGAAAATGTCAGTTACTTAAATGTTAAAATTTTCAGTCAATTGTAGAAATATCTCATAACACTTACTAATCTTTATTCACAATTTTATTAATATTATCTCAGTCATTGCTTACTTAAGAAATAAACTTAATAGGTGCTCCTATTATTAGACATGTATAAACTGATTAAATACAATGCCACATCATTCAACAACCATTTTTTAGAAGTCTGGCGTAAAGTAGTTAGGGCATTTTTTTATAATCATTTCAACATTTTCAAAACTATACGTTTAAATTGCCGTAATAATATTTGGCAAATAGCGTATTTTGTTGAAAAAGTTATGGAGCGTATTAAATCTTTCTACTATTTCTGATTAAATTCCTGATATAGATGTCATTGGTGTAAAAATTAGTTTTCTTAGTTTTTCCGTTAATGTTGTAGTCTTATACATTCCGCCTACTGTCAATTCTGGTAATTCTGGTGAATATGAATCCTTCTTTGATATTCTAGCTACCAGTGTCCACCGTCTCAATGAAGGAAAATTGATTATACTTGGTGATTTTAATTTACCGAGTTATATAAATTATGTATCTTCCAATAATATTACAGATAGGTGTGTTACTTCACTTAATAATTTTTGTGAATTTTTAGATCTTAAGCAGTATAATAATACATTAAATATTAATAACAGACTTTTGGATCTCGTCTTAAGCAGATTTAATATTAGTGTTTGCAGATCTGTTAACTATTTGCTCCCTGAGGATACTCGTCATCCACCTTTAGATTTATGTTTTACTTTAAAACCTGATCATAATAAACGTTTCTGTAATCATGATCATTCTCAACGTAATTTTAGAAAAGCAGATTTTAACAGACTATACAGTGACTTATGTAGCATTGATTGGTCTTTTTTAACTGAGACTAGTAACGTAAATGACGCTTGTACTCAATTCTACGAGGTATTAGATTGTGTTTTCGCCGAAAGTGTTCCTAAAACAAAGCCCAAAAATTCATCATATAAGATATTAAACAAAAATATAAACTATGACATTTGTTTAAATAAAGTGGTGAGGAAATATATTGGAATCAGTTCAAGACATTACGTTCAAAAATAAAAAAAGACATTGACGTTGCTCATAAAAAGTATGTTGAAAATACAGTTTCAAATTAAATCGAATCCTACGTCCTTCTGGTCATACCTCAATAATATGCGTAATACATCTACAATTCCAGACTCAATGACTTATGGTAATACTCCACTTAGTGATCCTCAGAGTATAGTTAATGCGTTTGCTAACTACGTTCAAACTGCTTTTATCCCCTAATCTGTGTATAATACAGCAAATCGCAAAAGCATGGATAATAATCCGCTACTTAATACTCCGATCATCAAAGAGGAAGATGTCTTGAATGACCTAAAGAAGTTTAAAAATAAGTTAACTACTGGTCCTGACGGAGTTCCATCGTTTTTGTTAAAAGATAGCGCCATAATTTTTATTCTCCGTTTAATATTATCTTTAATTTAGCTCTTCAATCCGCGACGTTCCCACATATCTGGTCTAAATCAAGAATTTGTCCGATTTTCAAAAAAGGCGATAAAAGTGAAGTTGAAAATTACAGACCTATAGTTATTCTTTGCAACTTTAGTAAGCTTTTCGAAATTATATTATACGAAGTCTTAGCATTCCATGTAAAATCTCAAATTTCCATTTGTCAACACGGTTTCTTGGCTGGTAGATCAACGGTTACTCATCTTGTAAGTATCACACAATTTCTTGCTAGATCGTTAGACCAGGGTGGTCAAGTTGATGTGATTTACACAGATTTGTCCAAAGCCTTCAATATACTTGATCATGGCCTCCTATTACAAAAATTATTTAACTTTGGCGTAACTCCTCATTTTGTCAGTTTTTTTTTAGATCATACTTATCAATGAGAATATTGAATGTACACTGCTATGGTTTCACATCTACTAAGGTTTTGGCAACATCAGGTATACCACAGGGTTCGGTACTTGGCCCTCTTCTATTTATTCTATTTATAAATGATATATGTGAAGAACTTCAAGTTGATGCACTTCTGTATGCTGATGATTTTACGATTTTTGTGTCTATTGGCAAGGAAGATGATTGTGATCTATTACAGCAAGGAAATTGCACCTTTAGAAAATCAATTTATGGTGTGAAAATAACAAATTGCCTTTAAATATATCAAAATGTAATGTCATGACTTTTACAAGGAAAACTAGTTCAATAAATTACTTATACATATAAAATTGGCAATGAAATTGTTACAAGATGCAGTGAGTTTAGAGACTTAGGTGTAATTTTTGACTCTGCTCTAATGATTATTCCTCATATAAATAATATTATAGCAAATTCCAATAAAAACTTTTTCATTATTAGACATTCCAAACACTTTAAAGATATTTCAACCCTTACCTTACTGTTTAGTGTGTTTGTCATGTCAAAGTTAGAATACGCTTCGGTTGTCTGGAATCCGCATTATGTAATACATACATATATCTAACCTGGAGAAAGTTCAGAGAAAATATGTTAAATACCTTTCTTTTAGATCAGATGGGATCTATCCATAAATTGGCGACCTCAGTCTGAGTTACTGTCTAGATTTAAACTGAATGATTTAGCATTGCGTCGAGTTTACTCTGCAGTATTATTCTTACACAAGCTTATCACCAATAAAGTAGACCCTCCTGATTTACTAAACTTCATATATTTTAATGTACCATCTGTTCAAACGCGTTCTATTTCTTTGTTTTATTTACCTACACCTCGTACAAATTTGTTAAAATATTCACCAATTTATAATATGTGTGCGAAATATTATTTGTATTAGTCAGACTTAGATATTTTCAATTGTAATATAAATGAACTTAAAAGATGTATTCTAGGTAATTAGTTATCATACCGTGTATATACTCATGTTATACATATTAAGAAATTTTGGTTACTTAGTTAAGTTAATTAATACCTGCAATTTCTCTCCTGCCAGCAGTGTAAATTGTTTCTATTTTTATTTGATTATTATATTTTTTTTTCTTTTTTATTGTGATACACTTCATATGTTATTATTTACTTAGATTTATTTTTTGTCAGCTGTTTTTCCTGCCCATTAATTGGATATATTCTGTCTGGGCAGCTGTATTTAAATAAATAAATAAATAAATAAATAAATAAAATAAACTAACTCTGCCAATCGTCGTCCACCATCAGAAACTGCAGATGCAGCTTACCCGGTCTCATCAGTATGGACGTATGTATATCTGACGGTGAAAGACAAGAAATTGGGTTATCGACTTAGTTCCTAGTCAAAATAATATGGCTGATGATTAAACGAAATCGAAAAAATCGTGAAAAACTGATAAAAAGCCAAGCCTTCGAGTAACTTATGTATGTACTATGTACTGCATACACATAAATATACAGTACGCGCCTAAAGTATGGAAAAAAATCAGTAAATGTGAAACAAAAAATTTTGTGGAAAAAATCCTCGAACATGTCGATTTTGTTTAATAAAAACACATTATAGAAGGAATTTTTTTTCCAAAAATTTTTTGTTTCACATTTACTGAATTTATTCCATACTTTAGGCGCGCATTGTATATTCGGTTAAACCGGAAGTTGTAAATGTGATGTCTGATAGGTTGAAAAAAAAGCCTTATCAATAGCTACATTACTATATTGTTTACTAAAAAGGGTGAGTCAGAAAGAATGGGCCAACACTAAACTGAAGATACTAGATATCAAAATATTATAACTGAGCTCAACATGCCTTATATTAATGTCGCTAGTTTAAGAGATACAGCGTGTTCAAAGTTTAAATTTTATTCTGAAATGTCTCAATAATTCAGAAAGTTTTGTTAGTATAAATCGGAAATTGGTAGTTTTATGTTTTTTGGTGTAATAATTGCGAATTTTAAGCTTATTTTGACGTTGCTACTAGAGGGCGCTAGTTTCACCGTATTATTTAGGTAAATTGAAACATATTTTTTTATCTGTTGAGTCATGCGTAAAACAAGTTGAGAATATAAAAGAACGCTCAATTTTACAGAGAAAAGATACACTTGTTTAGGTCGTCTAAATCTATCGGTTTTCAAGTTATTTGCATTTAAAAGGTTCAATGTATTTTGTTGTTTTTTTTTTAGATCCTGATATTACTATATTTTTTCTAAGAAGGCTTATGTCAACATTTGTTAAATTTACATATCATTAAATTATTAGATTAATTATTATTTGTGCAAGAGAACTAGCCAGTAATCAGAAAATGCCACGACAACAGTGAGATGCGTTATATGATTTGAATTGTTGCTCAGACAAATTTTAACGGACATGAGGCGGCCCGCATATATCTACAATTATTACCCAAAAAGAAGGCAACCTAATCAAAAATTTTACAGAAATCTTTACGATCACTTTTCACTTTCACATGCGAAACTGGATCTTT
Source organism: Aromia moschata (assembly GCA_029963805.1). Taxonomy (NCBI): domain Eukaryota; kingdom Metazoa; phylum Arthropoda; class Insecta; order Coleoptera; family Cerambycidae; genus Aromia; species Aromia moschata. Next base: position 1,803,588 of record JAPWTK010000047.1, on the reverse strand, counting down.
TCCCCCAAAAAGTAACCATGGTACTCCGAAAACTATCACAGTGGATGAAGATGGAATATTAATTCGTGTTCCGGAAAATCCAGGTGTGAGTACTCGTCGGTTAAGTGCGACAACAGGGTTAAGTTAATCTTCCATTTGTAGAATTTTGAGAAAACAAATGCTCGATACATTCATTATACTCCGGTTCGCAGTTATTGCCTCAAGATTTACCAGCTCGCCTACAATTTTCTCAGTTTCTACAAAATATGCAAACCGAAAACCCAGATTTTCTTAAGACGACTTTATTTACCGATGAGACGACATTTACTAGACGGGGAGTTTTTAATTGGAGGAACAATCATTTGTAGGATTCTGAGAATCCACATCCTGTAAAAGTAAGTAAACATTAGGGTAGTGTAATTTCTAATTTTGTCATTGGACCTTTTGAATTGCCACCCAATCTAACTGGACCTCGGTACTTAAGCTGTCCTCAACATCATTTAAACGAGCTCCTAGAAGATGTACCACTCGCATTAAGAAAAAAACGTGGTTTATGTACGACGGAGCGCCACCTCCTTTTGCCTTGCCAATACGCCAATATTTGCATTGTTCGTCGTCGGTGGATTGGCCGTGGAAGTAAATTTGTTTGGCCACCGAGAAGTCCAAACCTGACCCTTTTGGACTTTCTTTAAGGTCAAATTTAGTTTGTCAGGAGGAAGTTAATTATCTTCAGGAGTGGCGGCAGAGAATACAATAAGCCGTGAATACGTTTAAAAATAATAGAAAAAAGTTGAAAAAATTTGTTTAACATTCAGAGATATTTAAGACTATTTATAGATATAAGATGTTTAAGATATTTAAGATATTTTAAAATGTATTGAAGTAGGTGGTGGACACTTCCTACATTTAATTTGAAGTTTGTCATTATCACTATTACCAAAATTGTTATTGTTATTTACGGTTGCTTGGATTGGTTCTCTATAGAAAATCATAACAAAATACATTGAACCTTTTAAATGCCAATAACTTCAAAACCGATGGATTTAGATTTAAACAAGAGTACCTTTTCTCTGTGGAATTGAGCGTTCTTTTAGATTCTAGACTTGTTTAATGCGTGGCTCAACAGATAAAAACATACGTTTCAATTACCTAAATAATAAGACTCTAGGAGCAACGTCAAAATAATCTTAATTCGTAATTCTCACACCAAAAAACATAAAACTACCGATTTTCAGACTTATACTATCAAAACTTTCTTAATTAATGAGAAATTTCAGAATAAAATTTGTACACGCTGTATCTCTTAAACAGCGACAATGGTATAAGGCATGTTGAGCTCAATCATAATATTTTGACGTTTAGTATCTCCAGTTTAGTGTTGGCCCATTCTTTCGGACTCACCCTGTATATTAGTATACTACTTTGTGTATAGTATATTGTTATTTATACCTTAATTTTATATTTTATAAGTGATGAAATGGGATGAATTCGTCTGTGAATATATCTTTTATAACATGAAAATCAAAATAGAGTGTCATGATTTCATGTAATTGAAATAGATTTAGTGAAAAAATTAGAAATGTTGGTTACCTTCAAATTATCCAGTCACGAAGAAACGTCTCTTACTAAACAATATTCTGGATAATTTAACAATGCGTATTAATATTATTGGAGTGCAACACTAAAACCATATTATGCCACCAAGTGCCAACATTTGCACCAATCACATCACCCAATAGGTAAATATATGAACATTTATATATAATAAATATCGGGGATTTTTTTAAATACCATGGATTTTACACACACTTCGGAGAGCAATAAAGTTTAGGAGAGTTTAATCAGCGATATAATTTTATCGGTCAAACGACTTCGAAGGAAATTCTGCTCAATCATACGTCATCCTGATGTTATCTCTTTTATCTGTTAATTTTTTTCTTCCCCTCTCTCCCATTTTATCCCTCAACCAGTGGCAGCTAGTGAAAGTTGAGGTTCTCGTATTTTCGTAATAAAGCATGAGACCCACATCATAGTTCAAGAGGTGATTACTAGAGTTCGGAAATCCCAGCTTACCGCATGTAAAACTGTATTTACCCAGTGGCGGCTGGTGATAAAGGGCACAGGGGAACGTGCCCAGTCCAAATTTCAATAGAAAATATTTCTTTTGTGTTAATTTAATATAAATTACTGTTACAATAATATCAATTAATTTTATACGGCAAACTATTCATATTCTAATTATTATTCCTTGTATACCACAAATAATGATTTTATCACATATGTATATATGACAGACTATCGATCGAGCACCGAGCCACCGTAGTCTGAATTCCTCGCATTTCGCGCGCCCAGCCCTCGTTTTTAATCGGGCTTTTTCGGTGACTGGTAAAGTTTGGCGACCATTGCAGACAAAATGTCGTTAAATCGGTCGAAAATCAGCTGAACGGGTCACACTTGTTGAGTGACTGTTTTTAGTTTTATTGTTTATTTTCTTCGCTGAGAAGTGTGTTTTTACTATTTTTGATTGTGAAACGTTTCAAAATGAATTCGGTGGACTTTTTTATTGACTAATAAAGATATTACATACCAGATCCGAACGGAAATTAAACGGTTAGGAAGGCCGATACCCGATTTGATTATTTCCAAAACAGACGTAGGAAAATCGCGAAATTATTCACGAAATTTTAATAGTAGTGTCTACGACAGATTTAAGTGAGTGTCTACGACAGATTTAAGTGGTTATGTGGGTGTCCAAGAAACAAACTGTTTTGTTTTATTTGTTTAATGATGGGTGGCAACAAAAGTGCATGGACTCAAGAAGGGGTGAGTGATTTAAAACATTTAAATTAACGAGTTAAGAAACATGCTAGCTACAATGAAAAACATTTACATAACATCTTAGATTTTAGTGTGTTGGGAAAGGTAGACATAAGGCAACAGATTGATAGTGCTTATCGTGAAAATATAAGACGTCACAATGAAAATGTGGATAAAAACAGACATATTTTAAACCAAATAATTAATTGTATTAAATTTTGTGAAAAAAATCCGGCTTAATGAAAAGGCGATTAACATTTTTGTGAACAATAAGGACAGGCGAGCTGATTTCCTCTACAAATAACGGTAAGATAACTATATCAATTTTTTTCCACATGTTGCCACCCATTATTTTAATATATTTAAGCTCTCAATATTCGTGACTAAATATTATTTCAAAAAGCTACCAAATCTCAAAAATTATTCTTGTGAAAGTCTATATTTTTGTATAAAAAAAAGTATTTTTCATTGAAATTCTGAAGTGTCAGTAAAACGCATGGCCTTGAAACTTTTAAAAATTTTCGCCTGCGGCGCCATTGGTAGCTAATAAGTAATCCTACTGACATACCCTGTGCCCACCCACGTACCCACCCACGAGCCGCCACTGTATTTACCTATCCAGCGTTCCCGCATGAGACAGGCCTACTACCGTGCAGGCGGGAGTCCCGGGACATCAGGAAGAATCAGGGATAAGAAATACACGCGTATATAATTTACAAGGCGCTTAATATATATTGAATTATCATGTACATATATATTTAATTATCAAATGAATATAAAGTATTTTTTGCTTAAAGATACAGCTATTGTCAAATTTCAGAAACGAAATTCTGGGATGAAATAGCAATTCAAATTACAACAACTTTTACAGATCTGGAAATTTCCAAGAAATATATGTATGAAAAAAATATTCGAAAAAAATATTTTGCAAACAGTTTCCAAGATAATCTGCTGAGAAAGGCGTTTTTGGAAATTTTTTCGCAGGTTATTGTAGTTAAGTGTATAAAAATATCAGCAAATCTACAATGGTGGCCATAAAAATAGAGCCAGAACGGAAAAAATTACAAAACTAGTTATAAAAGGTACTAAACTGCAGAGAACTATTAAATATTTTTGCAGATTAGTGATATTAGATGTGACAAATATTTGTACAAATGTACAAATATTTGTACAAATGTACAAATATTTGTATTCTATTTACATGTTTGTAGTAATAAAAAAAAAGAAACAACATTTATTGGTCATAAAAATAGAGCCATTACAAAACTAAAGTATTATCAGCAACATAAAATAAATACAGACAACAGTTTTGATCAAAAACAGTTCTATACTACTAATATTTTGTAGCTTAACCACGATTTTTAATTACAGCCTCACAGCGCCTTAGCATATAATCAACAAGCTTACGACACTTTTCAATTGGTATGGATGCCCATTCTCTTTGGATAACGTTCCACAATTCTGATTGAGTGTGCATTTTATGTTTACCAACAGCATTTTTTGAGATCCCTCCATAAGTTTTCTATCGGATTTAAATCCGGTGATTGGGAGGGCCATGGCAACACAGACACATTATGATCCTGAAAAAACTTTTTTGCCTTCTTAGAGGTCTTAAAGGTGTGTTTCGGATCGTTGTCATTTTGTCGTATCATGTCCATAAAAGTGGCATATTTTCCTCGGCGAAACGCAGCATTACATGTTCAAGAATGCTGACATATTCGTTCTGATCCATGGTTCCCTTGATCCAATAAAAGTGGCCCCACTCCGTACCAGGAGAAAGCGCCCCATAACTTAATGCTACAGCCCCCATGCTTTACGGTCTTTCTGGTATACTTGGGTAATAATTCTGTATTTAGTGGCCTTCTCACATAATGTCTACCATCTGAGCCTATTAAATTAATTTTGGTTTCGTCGGACCACAGTATATTATGCCATTTTCTTATGCCTTCTGGTCCATACCAGTTAACCAGTTAACATCCCTTGCAAACTGCAATCGCTGTTTCCTATTTTTTGAAGTTAATAGAGGAACTTTCCTTGCAGCTCTACTATTTAAATTATCTTCCTGCAATCGTCTACGTATTGTACGTGCACTTATTTTAAGGTTCAATTCACTTTTAATTTCATTTGAAGACTTAAATGGATTACATGGACCTTTACTAATTCGAGCAATATGTCTATCGGTCTGAGGTGTTGTCTTCCGTTTGGGTCCGAGTTTTTTTTCAGTCTTTATATTTCAAGGCATTTTTTTACTATTTTTCGTAAGTAGCCTACCTCTTTCGCAATTTCCCGCTGAGATTTTCCCTGATTGTGTAACATTAAAATTTGTGCCCTTCCACTGACAGTGCAATGAACACTCCGGCCCATTTTTTCTTAAAACTTTTGCACAACTTTATTGTAGTTTGTCTATAAATCACTATATCACGCGAACTGATTTTCACGCAAACTAATTTAATGCCAATAAACTCACCGCTATTTACCTGGCTCTATTATTATGGCCACACGCAACTGATAGGCGCCAGAGTCTGGGGGTTCCCCTAACTAGCCGGAAGGAACTCTAGTGGTAATCTTCGGCATTTTGCACTCGACATTTATTGTCGCATTGGTAAATAGATAGAGCTACTGTGTAATGAACACATCTGTCTAGATTACATATTTTAATTGCAAAAATACTGGTGGCTTTATTTTTATGACCGAAATAGCAATTCAAATTACAACTTTTACAGATCGCCAAATTTCCAAAAAATATATGTATGAAACGATATTCGAAAAAATATTTTGCAAACAGTTTCCAATATAATCTGCTGAGACAGACGTTTTTTGGAATTTTTTTTTCGCAGGTTATAGTAGTTATTGTATAAAAATATAAGCAAATCTAAATAGGCCATCCATTTGTCTTTATCCACAAACTGGGATACTAGCAAAACGTTTAATTGTGAGTAACTTTTTCTAATGAGTGTTTTCAGTGTACGACAGTGTACTCCTTACCATTTTACGATTTTTCAATTTTATAAACACCCATTATATATAAAGTTGGAGTTATTAATGTTAATCTCGTTCTAAAAACAAGCAAAACTTTTTTTCAAAAACTTCTTTTTTTCGGGAAAGTGAAAAACAAATTTGTTTTTCTCTTGGAAACCCTAACCGTGGCGACACTGTGTTATGTCAATAATCCTATACCTATGTATGTAAATATGATTATGAAAATTTTGTGTTAATTTTTCAATCTGTTTGTATCCTAACATGTATGCATGTTAACTTTTAATCGCTTTAATAATTAAAGTCATGTTCCAAAACATCTAATAATAGAAAACATATTAATTAAAAGTATTTGTCGCAATTCTTTACAGACGTTCATTTCTTTGTTTAAATTAAGCGTAATTTCATTACCTCTGAGGTATTAGGTAAAGTTTCATTTACTTTAGTAAATCCATGTATTAAATTAACATTCGTTATCAAAATATTCATCACAAAGATAGTTTTCTTCTCTGTTGAACCGCGCTACTTATTTATTGCCTAGTAATGTGACGTTTACCGGATGATGTAGCCCTATTTTAACAACCGCAAATGTTATCAGTGGAACGTGAAGAACCTTGAAATTAAGTCACGACCGTAGCTAGAACCAAATTTTAGGTAGGGCATCACAAATTTGAAAAGGGGCATTACTTTTTTTGTATGAATTTTTAGAAAAAATAATATAGCATGTGATTTATAACTAAATATATTCTTTGTATTATTATAAAAACAAGAAATAACTATTATGATATTAACAAATAGGTTAAATAACAGCTTAAAGATATCGTACTTATCATACAATAAAAGATGCTAAAATAACAACTATGAAAAAATTGCACATCAGTCTTTAGAAAAATGAACTATAAAACAAATAACCACAAGTCTTTATAAAACAAAACGAGTTAAAAAATTAAATAGAATGGAAGTCTTCGATTTGCCATATTGTGGAATTTTCTTAAAACTTTGTCGATATCAATATTATCTGTTCTTTTCCGCTCAAATGCAAGAAACACCAAACTTGTCATTCTTTCGTGACTTGTCATTGACATCCTTTGAGTTCCATCCATGGCAGTTAATGTTGAAAAAGTAGATTCACATTGAGCAGTGCTGCATCTAAAGGTTGCCACTGTCGCAAACAATTCATATGTGTCTCTGAATGCTTATCTTTGTCGAAATAGAACTTCTAGAATGTTCTCATCTTTATCTTCCCTATTTTTCAAGTACTATTTTTCAAGAGTAAGGTCAATTTTATTTGCCATCAGGATATTCAATGTAGCGTCAGTGAAAGTGGCTGCATCTAGGTAATCACAGTTAGCAATGACTCTTTCACAGCTCCATTTTTAACAAAGCGTACGCCTATTGCTATATTTTCTCTGTTGTTTTTGTCCCGAGTTCCATCTTCCATTAGTGTAAACCAAGGAACATCAGATTCTTGAATATCCGCGGCGATAGATTTACGAACAGTTTCCGCCATTGCCTGAATTATTTGATTTTGTATTTCGGTGATCGATATTTTGCATTTTGAGGAACATGAACGATAGCTTCTTTCAAGATTGGATCCTTTTTTATAGTATATTCAAACAAGCTTTGAAATAAACATATTTCCTTTTATTCATTTCCATTTGCAATTTCCTCGAAATGCAAGTTCATTGACTGCTAGAAACTGTATCACTTCAATAATGGACTTTACATAATATCTGAATTTTTCCAAGACATTGTGGTTGAGCAGAGTACCAATACTGTTAGAAGTACCTAGTTGCTCTGTGGATTTTATCTTCCCACATAGACATAGCCTGAATATGTGGTAATGTTTTCTCATGTTTAGGGAAATCACACTTTGAATTTGTAGCATTTTTCCAGTTTATGAAACCCTTGTCAGTGTATGGATTTTGTTTATTTCCATGTGGTAGAAATTGCTGGCATGGGTAACAAAATACCCGTTGTACAGAATATTGCAACCATTTGAACCTTTTGAACCAATCGGCTAAGAGAGCTCTATTGTTTTCTCTCGGGTAATTATTCAAAATAATCTGTTTGATTGGCTCCCCAAGTTGAGCCCATTTGGAATTCCACAACCGGCGGTAGAAACTGTTTCACTTTTACTTGTAGAAGGTATAACTGCTGAATCTTCTGTTTCGACATGTTCCTCTATCTATGTTGACGAATGCGGCTGATCTTCCAACTGAAGTCGCGCCTTTTTGTTAAAAAACTTTCTTATATCCATATAATTTCCAACGAGCACGCTATAAAAAACAAAAATAAAAAATAGACAGCAGTCCGCGTGACCATGCAAGCAAATAATGTAACTAACTCGTTCCAACTCGCTCGTTTACCAGTGGCCATGTGGAGAGAATTACGGAATGGGAATCGCACAGACGCGAAGCTGCCGCGTCGGCGAAAAGCTATGAAACCAGTAGATAAACAAAGACACTGTAATTACGTCACAAGTAAATTTTTCTTTGGATTTAGGAATTTTATTAACTTGTAGAAAATGTACGGCAATTAATAATTCAATGTTATTAATTATTGTGTGTCATTTTTAAGGTAGGGCACTGGCATTTTAAGGTAGGGCATTGCCCCTCCTTGCCCTCCTCTAGCTACGGCCCTGAATTAAGTACAATGTAAAATAATGTTAACGATTTTTAAAATACTGAATGTAATTAGAGTGGGTACACTATGTACTATTTGTATTATTTAATAGTTTTGCAAAGTTTATAAAAAACTGACGCACTTCCAAACTCAAGTAAATTCTCTAGAATTTACTTGAGTTTGGAGAAAATACTTTCCTTGGGTGTCGCCTTTCAGAATACTTTTTAAAAATATGTTGGTGGCTCTATTTAATTGTAATAATGTTCTAAATTTAATTATATATTTTTAGTTAGTGATACATCAGTAATGTAGCATTGTTTTTCCTTTGTTCTCATAAGAGAACCTGGGGATTCAAGTTAATTGAAGGGAGACCGTAACAACGTTATAAGTAACATGAACATTGTTATATGCATTTTCTATGAGAAGTGTATTTTTTATCAGTATATTTCATGAAAGCATCATAATAATGGTTTAATTTATATTTATATTGTTCATATAAAGTTTGCACAATTATAAATATATTACGACGAAACGTTTTTACATGATTTTTTGTTGACATCTGCTAATCTGCTATTAAAGGGGGTGTGAAGCAAAAAAACAACATGAACTGAAAATGTACAGAAAAAAATCTAAGAATAACAATGAAAATCACACTGTTCTATTGCATTTATTAACGGAGATACGCCGCTCCAAAGATGCCGTGTCTTAGCGCGTGACGTCAGCGGAGCTTGACTGGCTGCTAGAAATTGTTAAACCTAGACAAACACCAATATATATCTACACATCTACCATGCCGCCCTTTTATTGGCAGCTTTGGTATTATACTTATATAAGACTTTAGCGAACTCTGCATCATACTTTTAGGGTTAATGTCGATTAAACTGAGATTATGGTAATTAAACGCTGGTGTTCGATTATATTAAACGTCTCCGAGTTATAATATTCAGGGATAATATTTTTTTCGACGCTTCCTATTATATACCTAAGTATATACTCTGTGAAAAAATATGTTTTTAGTGATTAGGGAGGATTAAATTTTAATATATTTCTGTTGTAAAAATAGCTCACCAGAGTTTAACAGTTAGTACACATTCTTGTCATTAATAGCTGAAGTAGCTATTATGAATTTTAAATATCACACAATTGTCCAGATTTTTTAAAATTAAAAATAGGTACAGGAAAATTAGAACCTTCTGCGTAAAAACTAATTCACGGTTGAAGACTTTTAACTACTTAACAATGAACCACTTTTTTACACTCAATGCGCATTCACTTTTACGGAGAATTTTTTCAACAGCATGGGATGACAGTGGATAACTCCTTGTTACCATTATTTCTAATCTTTTTATGACCAAATATGAATCCGAAACCAAAGAAAAATTCGAGTATTTCCCTAGGGTTTTTCACAAATTCACATTTTCTTTACATAGAAGGCTAATTTAAATAATTGTGTTTCAAAATTAAGTGATCGTTTCCCCAACTATAAGGTTTACGAATGAAGTTGAGAAAAATGAACAATTACCATTTTTAGATTAGTTGTTAGAAATTCTGAAAATAAGTTAGAATTTGATCTATACAATAAAAGTAGCGCTCCTGACATAAGTATATTCAGTGATTCACTTTATTATTTTCAATATAACTTAGCAAGTTTCCATATTTTAATACATTTGTTAAACCTAGGTTCAGCCAAAAGCCATTTTACAATTCTAACCGAAGTAAATATCTGTTAAAATGTTCCTAATCAAATCACATGTAGATATTACATGTACCGACGTACCTATAATAATAATAGTCTCCGAACGAAGTCCCCGTGACGTCACGATATCAGTGTATAATGCTTTTTAAACGCTGTATTTCACGAACGGTTCATGGTAGAGCAAGGTTTGAATTTTTATTCTTAGATTTCTTCAGACTAAAACTTTAATTTTTTGGTTCACACCCCCTTTAATGTTTTGTTACATACCTACAACGTTGTTACGGCCTACCCTTCAATTGTTAATTTTATATTGCGGCGTTGCCTAGTTGTGTTACCACTTTCTCTGAAAAGAGTTGTTACTCTTTTTTGTTAGTATGTAGGAATTTATTTTGTGCTACCTTAAAGTGTTAGGAATCGTTGGATCGAGAAAACTGAGTACTTTTGAAATAACACAATACCCAATAAGGCTGCCATAAGAAAAGAAGTTGATTATGGTTTCAGTGGTGTCGAAATTTTAATTCGATTAAAGAACTGAAATGTCCCCAAAAAGTTGTCATAAGAATGTTCATGGATTTAAAAAAAAGAAAGTCATATAAATTTTCGAAAATGTATGTTTCCTGTTTTTTGAAAAAACTCCAAAAAAAGATTCCGAGATTAACGCTGCTTACAGAACCATTCTATAAGCGGCGTTGAGTCACACATAAAATAAAATTGTCTACTTTGGCTAATTGTCTTATTTGTCTTTGGCAATTCCACCGTTTTCCAATATTTTATAGTTTCCTAGATAGAAATACCCAACAGCAATTCTGCACACACTGTATATACGTATATTGTATGTGATAATTGTCCCCCCTTCATTTATATCATTATAAAATAATTAACATTAAATAGTCATTTCCTCTAAAACATACTTAAAGGAAATAGGTACCTGATTTGTTCTATTTCTAATTTGTAAAGTAATTAACATTACTGTAAAAGGTAACCTTCTCTCGTTACTTTGCTCACATGTCAATATATATATTTTTTTTATTTTCAAAAAATAAACATTGATGTCAATGGAAATCTTCTGCGATATTGGAATAGATACTTAAGGTATAAAAAGTCGTTAAAACTGACCTCAAAGTCACTTCAGAAAACCATCACTGAAAATAAAACAATACCTGTTTGAACATTTTTCGAAAATCAGAAAATATTTCCTTCGCTTGGGATTAATATATTGGTACTTTCAAAAAAATATTAAAGCGTCGCTAGTAAAAGCTAGTAACAGACCACAATTTCTTCAAGCCTTTAGGTTAAACCGTTGCAAGATAAGGCCGCATAATAAATATTTATTTATTTATAAGGTTCAACGACACATGGAATAAGACGATTTAACCCAAACATCATCCTTTCCGTATTGACTTTGACGACACCCAGCAATACCATACTGGGTGAGTATTTAAATGTATGTAAATTGCTACCTACCCATAAATACTTACTAAACAATAAAAGTTGATTTTCCCTATATATTCCAACTCCAAGTGATGTTTGTATGATAATATAACCTTGTTGATAACTTTCAACGAACGTGTAAACACTATACAATTCTCAATGCACTGTTCTAAAAATAGGCATTTGCGCCTACAGGATCTAGCTTAAACGCACTGTTCCTCATGTGTTTTAAATTAATAGCCATACTCCTAACAGAAATAATACGTTGTCTCCGCATCACAAGACGATAAACGTATCTCTAAGAGCACTTTATCCTTTATTGTTTTGTACCGCACGATGTTATTGTTCGCTGGTCCGCAATAGACGAGACGAGGCCACAGTTGACATTTGTTTACTTACTTTGGGCAGGCAGGAAACTTCGTTCCGTTGAATCACATAGAACAGTCACGCCACACATGAACTTAGGGAAACCCGCGTAGCTATATTAGGGTGCTTCAAAAAAAATTTTTAATTTTTTTCCAACTCTTACCCTCTCAAACGTTTCTATTGAATGTAAAAAAAAATCCTCCCCAAACATGAGCCCTATTGGTCAACTCTAAAGGGTCGCTATTTTTATTTTAGTTTCTCATTTAATTAACATGGGAAAAATTCTGTTTTTTATTAAAATTGAATTTACTCATAATTGACGCAATTTTTAACAAAAAACCATTTTATATTCTTAAAGTTGAGTCTTTAAACTTTACAAAACTCTAAGACCAATTATAATTATCTTTACTAGAAGCGTAGTTTCAGCCATTTAAAAATTACTAAATTTTTAAATTTGGAGAAATAGCTTGTAATAATTTTTTTTTCTTGCATAATATCTCAAAATGTTTACCCAAACTATTAGTCAGTATTGTATATTTATGGATAACATATTTTAACAATGGTTGTCAGTACATAGTGTCGGTGGCAGCACTCATTATAACAGATATGGTACAATTGTTAAATTGACAGTGTCTGTGATCTCTTTCTTCAGAAACTCGTTGTGTATTTTTTTATATCTCTCAGTGCTTTCGATTGTTATCAATAAAATGATTACGAAGAAAATTTATTAAATAATAAATAATAGTTTGAGTAAAAATTTTGAGATATTATGCAAGAAAAAATTATTACAAGCTATTTCTCCAAATTTAAAAATTTAGTAATTTTTAAATGGCTGAAACTACGCTTCTAGTAAAGATAATTATAATTGGTCTTAGAGTTTTGTAAAGTTTAAAGACTCAACTTTAAGAATATAAAATGGTTTTTTGTTAAAAATTGCGTCAATTATGAGTAAATTCAATTTTAATAAAAAACAGAATTTTTCCCATGTTAATTAAATGAGAAACTAAAATAAAAATAGCGACCCTTTAGAGTTGACCAATAGGGCTCATGTTTGGGGAGGATTTTTTACATCCAATAGAAACGTTTGAGAGGGTAAGAGTTGGAAAAAAAATTAAAAATTTTTTTGAAGCACCCTACTATATATATATATATATATAACATAAATTGATTGGTTGATTGGTCTTAAGAAATAGACGTGTACAGGGATGTCAAAGTTATAAATTTTGTTTAGTGCGCGCAATCAAACTAATTTATTTCGATTCTCGTAAATAAAACATTTTACACAAAGTTTGGTTACTGAGATTTTTTTATAGCTATGAATTTTAATTTGTCAATAATTTTGATGTACGTTGTAGATGGCACATGACACTTAATGTGGCTATACAATAGTAAGTTTTAAATAAAACAATGTAAAGATAACGCTTTCATATTTCATTTGTATCAAACTTTCTTGTGGTTTGTTGGCATCGTGGCAAATATCCAAAAGTCGAAATTAGCCGTCAAAGTTTGAAAAAGTTAGTACGAAAATTTGATTTAACTGGTCATGTAAAATGAGGAAAAAAATAAAAAAAGTTCCATGATGCAGCTACAATTCTGCTTTTAAATTCAGTCGAAGAAAATCCAAAACTATCACTAAGAAAGAGATCTGAACAAATTGATATTAGCAAGACACACATTCAAAGGATTTTGGCCGAAAATAAGTTTAAAGCTTTCAAACCGAAAATAATACACACGTTGAAAGTTGGTGATGATGCACGTCGATTGGATTTCTGTTTATAGGAGCTTATAAACAGCTTATAAATTTCTGTTTATAGGAGTTTATATACAGCTGTTTATATGTGATTATTTCTGAAATAGGAGCGAGGCTTACTGTATATATGCATTTTCACAAGAGTATAATTTTTTCCGATGAAAGCACTTTTCTACCAATGGAGTGGTATCGTCGCAGAATTGTCGTTTTTTGGGCACAAGAAAATCCGTCATTTTCAGATACTTCTAGAAGTCAAAATTTCAAAAAAGTAACGTTTGGTGTGCTTTTAATTGAATTACTTTTAATTGAATAATTGGTCCGTATTTTTTTTAAAGAAAATTTAAATCAAAATTCATACTTGGAGATGCTAAACACATTTTTCTGGCCAGAATTAGACGAAGAGAATTTAGAATATAAAAAAAAACGTATTTTCAACAGGACTGATGCCCCGCCCATTCAACAATTCAGGTTGGCTTAACAAACAATTTGGAGGGAAGTGGATCGGTAGATATGGACCTATTTGTTGGCCAGCAAGGTCCCCTGACTTGTCGCCACTTGACTTTTTCCTTTGGGGATTTTTGAAGAAAATAGTTTATAGACGGCCGATAGAACACAATATTGATTTACTCACGACTCGGATCATTCAAGCAGTGGCCCAAGTAAATCAAGAAATTTGTTTATTAAATCAAAATTTCTTCAAAATAAATGTTTAAGTAATATTTTTGGGGTTTAAGATTTCTTATTATGTCTGTGCCTATAGTAAACATAATTTTTTTAAAGGAAAATGGCTATACTTCAAACGTATAACGATAACAATTTCGGAATCTCTTCAAAATACTTAATATTGACTAGTAGTCCATGCTTTCATATTTGAGTATTAAATTTAATTGCAAACAATTTTTCTTAATAACTTTTTTACATAGCTTTAATATTTAAGGTACTTTACTCTTCATCATTATTTAATTTTTGCTATTTTTTAACACCCTGTACGTTAAATTGAACAAACAACAAACTTTCTGGACATTTCAAGACAAGCAAAACTTATCTATAAGTATCTTCCCTTCATACCGACATTCAAATTCTTTTATATCCTGGTGAAATCTTTTCTCATGTGTGTGTGTGTTTAGATTATGGCTTTGGCTTTACCAATTTGCCAGTTTTCTAGTCTAAGTTACCTCTTATAGAGGTAGACTTTTGTGATGTTCATTTCGTTTAAACAAATATTCTATCCTAGTTATGTTCGTCTGTTTTTAAACAGCAGGCAGAATTACTTAATAACTGAGTATGTGTAAATATTTTCTCATGGTCCTCACTAAAATCTCCAAGGTTGCGTCCAATGAACACATGTAGCTAGGTTGTTTAATGAATATACTTTGTGTGGACCTGTATGCTCAGAATACTAAAGGGTGATTACTAGTCCTAAATAGAAGGCTTCAATCAAGGTGAAGAATAAAAATTAAAAAAAAATACTCTTCCAAATTTGCAAATTTCATTTATTTATTTTTTTTTGCTTTTGTAGAGTTCTACTTAGTAACCACCCCCAATATGATATGAATCCCATGTTTCCTTACGAAAATGCGAGAATTTCAAATTCTACCAACCGCCACTACAAACAACATAATATTGTACTCAATTTGCTCCGTGAGTATAAAAGCATTTTGACATATTTTTTGGCCACAGTTTTTCCTCGTAATGAAGTAGCCTTACCAAATCAAAATTGTGTCAATAAAGCTATGTATGAAATGTAGAGCTAAACAAAAATAGCGTTTTTTGATAATTTATAATATAATAACGTTTATTTAATTTAAATACCCTATATAGCTATTGAAATGAAATTATGTATAGAAGTATTTAATACATGGGTGAATCGAAACCGCTATTAATTTTGTTTTTTTTTTTGAAAAAAAATGCCTAATATTCAAACCCCGTATTCCACATCCGATAACCAATCAGAAAGAGGCGCCAGACTGGCCAGATTTTAAAATTATTTATATTGATAAAGAGGACTTTTGGAGCACCATATTATTATTATTTTAAAAATCAGTTAACCCTTTCCAAAATCCGAGAGTGGTGGATTTCAAATGACACACACTGTATATACTGTGCATATGCCCATATATTGCGAATGATTCTTTCATCGTTTAGTGCTAGTAGAAATGAGTTTGGATCGACAGAAGAAATACATTTTTTTATTAACATTATAATACACATGTTAATTTCACTTAACATTAGACAACAACAAAATACAAACAGAAAATAATAACAATATCTTGTACAAATACAATAGCGCACTCATGGCTATTAATTAATATGTATATAAATAGACTGTCTGTTCTAGTAAAAATAATGGAAATATGTGTATACTGGCTACGTTTCGATAAGGCCGTCTTGGTTAATCAAACTGTAGAAAAATCCACCTTTGTTTTTCATTAGGGTGGTAGGCGAATCATATTCTACAATCCGTCCAGCATCAATTACCATAACCTATACAGATAAAGTTGTATAAAGAGGATATATGAAAACAATGTTTCTATTAATAAATTTCAGAGGTACCACTTCCAATATTAACCATTCATTGGAAGAAACAGTCACCCCTACATAGGTTTGTAGGAGATCTCCAAGAACTTTAGAAGTGATAATAATCTGATAATCTCATCATGCCAATGACAAATACTATTTTAGCAACATTTTCAAATATTAGTCTGTTAACATTTCTGGGATACCGATATTGATAGTGCGGACGAACACATTCACCCTGTGTTCTAGACTCCAACCGAACCGATAAGACTTTGTCATTGTTATGTAATATGAAACAGGTGTTGAGAGTAATATAAACACATCATTAGAACGACCTAATGCTGTGATCTAAGTTTCAGGACATTCAATTCTAAGAAAGCGTTGTAGAAAGGTAAAACTAAATAAAACTAATGAATATTAATTATTATTGTCACGTTTGCCAGTCATTTCCCACCTCGATTCTCCTATTGACTACATCAGAAGTGGTTGAACAGTGTATCGGTGTATAGTGCAAAAAAGAAAAATGCCCAAACAAAAGGAAAAAGCAACACGATTGGCTCGAATTAATTGAATATAATGCACGAATATATGAATGGTCAGACAACTATATTGTGTATCAAGCATTAAATAAACTAAAGGGTCCCGCCAAAACTTGGTACGACAGTTACATTGCGAGTGAAATAGGTTGGTCTAAGTTTACCTGGGCAAAGTGGAAACGAGTACTTAAAACTACTTTCTCAAGTACACGCAATGCATATCAGTTGTTGATGGATATTGTTAATCACAAACCAACAGAAGGTTGTTCATTGTACGACTTTCATTTTGAACATTTAGCTAAGATTAACAGATTAAAGCTGTCTTTTCTGCCGCTGACAAAGTCTGTTTAATTATTTATCGGTGCTATCAATGATAGCCACATAAGTTCAGCAGTAGAAGCATCAGACATTAAAAATCTTATTTTAGGAACGTACTTGAAAAATAAAATTTATAGAGAACAAGATAAATAGCACAAAACACCGCGTCACACAATACACGCCTGCAGAACTTTCCCTGGGGTTTCACCTAAAAACTAGCACAGATATCCATGATATCACAGAATAAGAGATAATACATGTACTTAGATAATAAACAAACACCAAACAAACTTGAAGAGAATAGGATGAGACAAGATATAAACTTCAACACGTATACCACCAAAATTTTATCAGATCGGAGACCTAGTACTACCCAACAAAGTCGTTAGTGTACCCGCTAACAACGAAAGCAAGAAACCCAAATGCAGTGGCCCTTTCAAGGTCGTCGACGTACTCCCAAATGACCGCTATAAAATTAAGAAAGACCGACAAACCGACAGATCTAGTCGCCCATACGAAGGCATTGTTGGTATAGAGCATATGAGACCATTTGCGTTCAAAAAATGTTAAAGTAATAAGTCAGTAACGTAAGTAAATGATATCCCTCAATGGCAATGGTAGCTTTCGATGGCAATGATAGCCCTCGATGGCATTGATAGCCCTAGATGGCAATGATAGCCCTCGGTTGCATTGACAGCCCTAAATGGCAATGATAGTCCTCGATGGCACAGATAGCCCTGGAAGGTAATGATGGCCTCGATGGCCCGAGTTGGCACACGATGGCCCTCAGCGACAACAGACAGTTCTAGATGGCAACATCGATGATCGGGTCTGCCTAGCTGGGTGGCATATAAGTGCCTACAAGATATGACGCGTGCCTGATTTTTTTTATTTTTGTTTTAACCAAGAAGTCTGAGACCAGGAGAGGGAAGTCATAATGCTTCCACAGAGCCGCGAGGCCGTCAATGAATGAATACGAAAAGTGGGCGGGAAGACCCATGGCACTTAGGCCGCCTGACGGGCCCATTGTGCACCCACATTCCATGAGTGTTCACCCAGGTATGCCGACCTCTCTAGAAAGGCGCATATTTTCCTGGGGTGAATCCTCTTAACATCCTCTGGGTTTAAGAAAAAACTCCAAGTGCTGTTCTCTGACCCTTGCAATTGCAGGGCAGCCGCGAGGCCGTATACGGATCCAGTAGTTGGCGCTGCGTACGAGCAAGGGTATGCGCAATAGAGCAAAACGGGTTTCAGCGCATCTAGTGTTGCTTGTGTGTCATATTCCTTCTGTTTTCGACTCGCCTGCAGACAGAAGGTGCTTCGCCACTCCTACAAATCTGGGGGGCCCCGGGGGCGGCGCGCTACAAAAAACGTCTTCTAAAAGGTTCAAACCAATCAATCGCATCGATTTTCGTCGTCGAATACTCGAATCTGCTTCTACACGAAAGTTGGAAGTTACCGTTTTCCGGTTCGATTCACCGCCGCGGAACGTCTTGCATCTCTCTCTAGAGGTATCGAAAATAGACGCGATAAAAGACCAGCGGTCGACAGCATCGCCATCTCGTGGAGGAGTTCCCTCTCCTGGTCTCTAGTCTTCTTGGTTTTAACTTGCCCCATCTAATAGATATCAGTCAAAGGATTGTATACTTGCACTGGTCGTCCAAAGAAATCAGCTCGAGGACGACTGAATCGCAGAATGGCCGTGCGGAAGGACATGATCACCCTGTGTTGTAGACTCCAACCGAACCGATAAGACTTTTTATTCTTATGTAATATGAGACGGGCGTTGATAATAATATTAACACATCATTAGGACGACCTAATGCTGTGATCTAAGTTTCAGGGCATTCAATTCTAAGAAAGCGGTGTAGAAAGGTAAAACTAAATAAAAGTGGTGAATATTAATTATTATTGTCACGTTTGCAGATTGTTTCCCCCTCGATTCTTCTATTGACTACAATAGTTTCAAATATCTGTCACTAATCACCAGTGGCGGTTGGTGATATTTCAGTTAGCCATATCTTGAAAACGACGCATGGGACCCACTTCACTTTCTAGGTGCTGACTATACACTCTTACAGAAAGAATTTATAGTGAAAAAACCGTCAGCAAAGTTTGCGAAACATTTTTCAAAAAGACTGGATCTCAGTAACGCTCTGTGAAATATTTGCAGTAATTTTTTTTTCATAATTTGGAAACAAATATAAGGAGAGGTTTTTCGATTTGTTACAAAATATTTTTTTTAAGTTATGGCCATTTTAATTTTATAGGAACATTTTGTTTCCCAAAATTAAAATGGCAATAACTTTTGAAAAAAAATATTTTGTAACAAATAGAAAACCCCTCCTCATATTTGTTTCTAGAATATAAAAAATATATACTGCAAATATTCCACAGAGCGTTACTGAGATCCCAGGGTCTTCTGCAGCTTTTTCAAATTTTTTTCGCAAACTTTGCTGACGGTTTTTTCACTGTAAATCCTTTCTGTAAGAGGTGTATAGTCATCACCTAGAAAGTGAAGTGGGTCCCATGCGTCGTTTTCAAGATATGGCTAACTGAAATATCACCAACCGCCACTGCTAATCACTAGTGAGTCACATCCATATCACACGATTGAATCTCGAGGCGAAGTGTAACTTTAAGAAGACCTTCTGTCACAAAATCTTTTTTAGAGACGTCTATTGACTGCTTCATTGATGTTAACATTAGAAGTACTCCATTTATTTAGCTACTAGGATCGGTAAACTGCTTATTATTTGACTAATAGTAATCGGGACTAAAAATAGTATTTACTAGAATCACTATATTTATATAAAAACTAACCTTATCTGAGTCTGCTACTGTACTTAGTCGATGAGCAATGGTTATGACAGTACAGTCAGCAAAAATTTCCCTTTTGGTATTCTGTATGAAATCACACATTTCGGAATCCATGCTTGCAGTTGCCTCATCCAAAACAATTATCCTACATTTACTGACCAACGCTCTAGCCAAGCATATAAGCTGCCTTTGCCCGGCACTGTAATTTGAGCCACCGTCTACTATTCCTTCTTGTAAACTGGTTATGACCTGCTTCAAATTGACTTTTTCGATGGCCTCCCATATTTGAAAGTCTGAGTATCTGTCGGCTGGATCTATATTGCTTTTTATCGTTCCTAAAATGCATAAAGCTCAATGAAGTTACCGTGTCTAAGTTGCTACTGCAATCCAACAAACAGATAATGAAATACGTCATGCATGTAATCGAAGATGATAGGAGAATTTATCCCATCAGTGCAAGGGCGTAGCCAGTAGTTATCTTTGGGGGGGGGGGGGGGGCGCTCAATGCAGATGAAACAAAAAAGCAAAAAAAAGGTCAGTAGAGGCAATGGCAACCGAAAGGTCCCGAGTATTTTGGTGTTTACTTGACCCTTTGGGGGGCGATCGCTCCCATCGCCCCCCTGGCTACGCCCTTGCATCAGTGTATTAGGCCACTATCTCAACTGCTGTGGAAGAACATGCTGTCCGTGTATGATGGTGGTTTGTTTTTATCGTCATTTGTACTGGCTTTTTTCATTATTTATTTGTTTGAGTACAGACATATGATTTACACGTATTGGTAAATAGAGTGATCGAGGTATGGTGATGGTAATGGTAACACTTCTCAAGGAGTTTAAAATAAGAAACTAACAAAAGGACAACAGAATATGTACAATAATAAATGAGAATATCATCATTATAAACATAAGAGTAGTAATATTCTTTAGTGTATTTTTTAAGTATACTTTACCTGTGAACAATATTGGATCCTGTGGTATAATAGAAATATTTGACCTCAGATAATATAAGGAGACAGTCTTCGTGTCCACATCGTCTATAAAAATCTTCCCCTCAAAGTTGTATAACCTAAATAGAGCGGAAATAATGGAAGATTTTCCAGCTCCAGTTCTCCCCACGATTCCAATTTTTTCCCAGGCTCGAGGATGAAACTGATCTTCTTCAGCACCTGCTCTTCTGTAGTCTGGTAACTCAGGGTAACCTCTTTGTACTCGATCTTTCCTTGACTAGGCCAATTCTCCTTATGATCGCCGGACTCCTTATCTTCAGTATCAACATCTGTGTACTCGAGTGCCCTTTCAACCGAAGTCATATTATTCTCGAGTTCAGACAGCTGTTTGATCGTTCTCGGCAGAAAACTGATTAACTTAATCGCTTGCGTAATCGCCAGGCCTGCGTCTCCGACTTTAACACCTGAAAATATTCAAATACATTCAGTGTCAATGTCAGGTAACAGTTATGAAAGGTTTTGAGCCATGGTATGGGCTTGCTGATTTTTTGTAAGTAGCCAAAAAGTATGATGATAATAACACAGGACCACAAAATGAAATCGGGATGTAACTTGTCAGCCCAGTGGACTCATGTTTTTGGGCACGTGGATCACGAATCCGGTATCCATATGACCCCAGCACGTCCAGATCAAGGTTAAATAACTGTCAAAATACGTTCTTCAAGTGATATAGTTCTTTTGACCTCGGATTCTGAAAGAGCGATAAATTTTACGTCCGGATACGTTTTGACCTGTTGGTCGAAGATATGAGACCAGGTAACCTCCAGAAGTCACTTCTACCAACGGGTCAAAGCGTATCCGGACGTAAAATTTCCCGCTCTTTCAGAATCCGGTGTCGAAAAAATTATATAATTTGAATAACGGAATTTTACCTTCATTCAACCGTGATCCAGACCTGCTGGGGTCATATGGATACCGGGTTCGTGATCTACGACCCTAAAAACATAGAAGTCAACTGGGCTGAGAGAAGTTACATCTCGATTTCATTTTGTGGTCCTGTGTAAGTAATCCCGTTCACTGTCATTTTTCATCCGGATCCGGATCTCGATCATATTAGGTCTCATCAGGGTGGTATATCTGACGACAAATAATAATGAACGAGAGTCTCGACTTATTTCCTCGCCAGGAGAATATATTGGTAACATGGAGGGACTGGCCTCTAGTGTACCTCATTGGAACTCAACATGTTCCGATGGGTCTGACAGGTCATCAACCACTACACATCGTTTTCAAAGTACACCAAAAACGGTAAATCCGTTAAGCTAAATTAGAATGAAAGTAGTTCCCATTCACTGTCATTCGTCATTTCCTGGAACGACTGATGACGGGATCTAGTGAGCGCTGACCTTGTTAGATCCACCGGAACACGACGAGTTCGATTTAGGCACAATGGAGGGCATATCATGGAGCATTCTGTATCCTCTACATTTTTACGTAAATCTATTATAAATAGGTATAAAAAAAGGGATTTCCAATAAAGGCGGGTCGATGTTGAAATGGAATAAAACAAGCTGTGTGTGAGATATTAGCGGGTATTAGCGAAATTCTACTCTCATAATGTATGCCAAAATGTATGGAATATGACATCGTTCAAATGTCCACCCCGGCTTCTCACGGTGGCACGAATGCGATAGGTCAAATTTTCAATGACTTTGCCTCATAGATCCGGCCTAATTTGAGCGATGGCCTGGGTTATGTTCACTTTGAGGGCATCAGTCGATTGCGGTTTATTGGCATACACCTGCCATTTCAGAAAACTCCACAAGAAAAGTCTAGCGAGGTTAAATCGCACGATCTTGGTGGCCAATTTACGTCACCTCCGCGAGAGATAACTATACCCTTAAATCGTTCATGCAGAATGTCCATCGTGGCGTTCGCTGTGTGGCACGTAGCGCCGTCCTGCTGAAACCACATGTCGTTAACATCCATATCGTTCAGTTTGGGTCAAAATAAATTGGTTATCATTGATCTGTACCGGTCGCCGTTGACAATGATGACCTCACCAACGTCGATTTCGAAAAAGTACGGACCAATGATGCCGCCGGCCCAAAATCCGCACCAACCAGTAACTTTTTGTGGATGCAGTGCCATCGGGTGAACTTCGTGTGTATCGGCGTCGTCCCATATATAGCAATTTTGCTTGTTAACATAACCATTCATCCAAAAATGTGCCTCGGCAATAAAGATGATTTTTCAACAAAAATTGGGGTCCTCTTCCAAACGCTCCGAATCCCAGTCAGCGACCGGCGTTCTCTATGGTCATTAACTTTGAGCTCCTGGGTCAATCCGATCTTGTATGTGTACAGGCCCGAGTCCCGACGAAAAATTCGCCAAGTTGAAGTCTACGAAAGACCGAATTCTTATGCACAGTGACTGCCTCGGGTTCTCCTGCACACTTACACGGGCAGCAGCCATGTTCTCGGCCGATCTGGCTTTCCTTTGACGTACTGGTGTTGGCAGATTGTTTACCGAACCGGTCGTCTCGAATTTGGCCACCAAACGTTGGAGAGTCGACTTTGAAGGGCCTGCCGTAAAATGGGCGCAACATGCCCAACGTTTTCACTAACTAAATTTTGATAATAAAGGTTTATCATTTGGACGTGCTGTTCAATCGTGTAACTTGCCTTGATGATTTGGCAGCAGTGATTGAATAATAAACATCAAATTCGACAGACGCTGGCAAAACAACATGGCCGCCACAGCCTGTCAACATCGGCCCGTCCCTAGTGGAAAACCCTTTATATACACTCCGCATTGAATTAAATCTTACCAGATTTAAATGTAGTGAACCAAAGTACTACAGCCGCTGTAAATATATTGCATATTATATCCAGAAGGAAACCAAACGCTGTCAGTGTGCACTGCATCATGTAGTACGAAGAGGTATATAAATCCAGGTGTTTGTCAAACTGGCTGACCAACAAAGCCTGCTTCTCGTAAGCCCTAACGGTAGTCAATCCCTCCAATGTAGCGTTTAGATAACCGATCATTGGACTTCGAGCTGAAATAACAAGCGTGTTAATAATTTTTTTAAATCAATGTATATTGTCTTAAAGGTCTACATATGCATACTATGTAGACAAGTAAATATGTATATAAGCTATGGATGCAAAAGATAACAAGAGCACCAAAATCGGGACGATAAAAAGATTGTAACGTCTGTCCGTCGGGAAATTCGTTTTTCCAACGTTCTTCTGTTCTCACTACGTGTTAGCTTATGTGTAACACTCCACAACTGACATGAAAGAAGTAACATTTTATTTAATTGCGATAAGGAAACTACTTACTAGCTGACTCTAATCGCTTTATTGCTCTTCCAGTTGGTAAATAATACCTTCGAATAAGGTAAAGAGTTATCAAGAGTACTACTGCTGGGATAATTAACGTCACATTTACTGATGCTATAAGACCTATAACTGCAATGCATAATAAAATACCCTGCAATAAACAGAAATCAAATTAGGGATAGATTGAAAGACCCAAATATATTAAATTATTTGATACAATTATTGGTGTTAGTGTATTTGCTATATCTAGAAACATTTTGTGTATCAGGTTGTAATTGAACACAAACAAAAATTTTTTATTTTACATCGTCAAGAGATGATTAAAATTCTAGTTTTAAGTGTTAAGTGGTGGTAAGGTTTTAAGTGGTGAAAAGTGTTCAATTGTTCAAATGTTAAAGACCTTTTTCACAGATCTTTTGACAGCTATTGACCAAACAAAAGTCATCAAGAAATAGAGACTTAATGAGACTATCTGGAGAGAATATTTCCAGTTATTCGAGCATCTGATGACGGCGGATATTTTGCCGAAATGTAAGCCTGTCAATGAAATTCTAGAATTTATTTTGTTTTTCCTTTCTTTCTGTTATTTGATCTCATTTTGTTTCTTATATTTCCAGTAATATTTGTTACATTTATTTGACAAATTACTTCTTAAAAAGAAAGAAGCAATAAAAAAAGGTCTTTAATAAGTATTTTGTATACTTATTTAAAGTATAATAAAAATCGTTGTATTTTGCGCTTAATATGCTAATAATATTTTGTACTTACCCTAATATTTTCATAAATTAATAAAGGGATGTAATCGTCTACAACAGCGAGGTCTTTGGAAAATCTGTTGATTATATTTCCTATAAAATGGCGGTCGAAAAAAATACATATATGCGTTTGTCACAGTTGAAAGCATAGCTTTATGCAAATTCCTAGAGCCTTTCACGCAAAAATAGAAACTTACATAGGCTTTGAACAACGTCAAGATTACTGCACCTACTGTTGCAATTGAGTACATATTTATCATCAAGTTACGGGTTTGCAATGTTTTAGTATAATTAGAGGTGTTTGTTGTGTTGCTTTCCACGTAGTATGTCACTTCTTCTTCAATGTTAACCCTAAAATAACATATATTTCTCAAATTTTGTATTTATAATAGTTAACTAACAAGCCGCTAAAAAATCTCATCAAAACTGGACATGAACAAAAAAAAATCAAAGATTCAAAACCTTCAGAATGATAGACGTTAAAATAGGGAAAGCATTTTATATAAAGATGGAATATGGAACAAAACCCATAGAAAAAGTTGACCTTCGCCCAAAGCCGTTAAAATATTTATACTCTGAATAATAATTAGGACCAAGCAAAAAAAATAGTTTTTTCAGATATGTGTAAATAAAGCGTATAAATATCGTATGGAATAAATTCGATGTTTTTTTTGAAAAAGTTTTTTACAAAAAATGATTGCACAGATTGATTGTTTTTTTAACACATTTTTCAATAAATGTCTTTTCTACATAGATTGTCTTTTATTTTCTAGATATGACGTGATCGATAATTATTTTTTTAAATAATAACCCCTTCGATTTTAAAAAAGTATTGTTCTTATGTTGTAAAAATTCTGGCATGTGTTGAACATTTTGGAAAACTTAGATACCATAATTTGAAAATCAAATATCTTAAAAATGTTCATCTGGGTCGTACTACTTTTTTTACAATACTATGGACGGAAAATGATCCTCTCTTCGAAACCTTTTGAAATATCCTTTTTTTTTAATATATCAGGGATATCTTTGTCATTCATCCAAAACGATCTAGAAGCGACATTAACTGAAAACTGTATATTTTTGAAAAATAAAAACATGTCTGAGCATTTTTTATAAAAAAACAAAAATCAACACTTTATTTACTCACTGTATAGACAAATACAGTGCTTGTTATTTACATATGGGGCATTATTTGTCAAATCTGCCACCTCCATCTGCCTATTTCATTTTTGCGAAAAAAATAC
Source organism: Aromia moschata (assembly GCA_029963805.1). Classification (NCBI taxonomy): domain Eukaryota; kingdom Metazoa; phylum Arthropoda; class Insecta; order Coleoptera; family Cerambycidae; genus Aromia; species Aromia moschata. The sequence continues at coordinate 1,777,465 of JAPWTK010000047.1, read as the reverse complement.
TTTTCCGTGTATCAAAATTTTCAGCATGAAATGTAGTTTTTGATGCCGTCTGGTGTTTTGTACAGTTGATTAAACATAACCTCAAAATAGCGGTCTTTATCAAGGCGGTGCACAAATAAATACTACTTTTTTCATAAAAAATTGCTAAAAAAGAAATAAAACACGCAGCTTTTTTTTACCAGATCAACATACTCCATAGTATTTTGACTCGATGAATCCAAATCCAGCGTCAGAATTGAGATAACGGTCTCAGAAATCAGTTTCAAAAGAAAATCAGAAAATTCAGAAAGAAATCTCAGTCAAAAAACAATCAGAAATCAAGATTTGTAAAAAAATGAATAGATTTATGCAAAATTTGGTATTTCGGGGTTTTTGAGGTTACTGATTACGAATCTGAAGTCTGATTTTCAAAATTCAAGATGGCGAATCCAACACGGTGGACGAGATTCTCAAAAAATCAATAGATTAATGCCTTATTTGGTATAAGGGTTTTTTTTTGGGATCGCTGATTATGAATCAGTCACTAGATATCTGAAACTGCAACATGACGTCGCCGTAGAGCGCATGCGCTGTTGCAACGTCAATTTAAACGTGATCAATTCACCTGAGCTTTCTTACTCGGGGTTTTTGGGATCGCCGATTAAGAATCTGTCATCACATCACATTTCTATACTTCCAAGATGGCGACCCAGTACGGCGCATGCGCAGTTGAAAAATCAATGTAAAAATAAGTTTGTATCAATGTAAAAAAAAACTATTTTTGGGCCGCAAAATTTCCTTTGTCGAAATTTATTTTTTAGTTATAAATTTTATAAAACTGTACTTAATAACAAAATTGAGTAGTTCGTAAGAAAAATTATGTTATATTACTATAATTAATTATGAATCAAAAAAAGAACTAAAACTTCTTTCTGGTTGAAAACTGACAACTTTCCCATCAAACAATTTCCCATCAAAGGGACACAGTGAATTTTTCGTTGGCAGCATTCTGTTATCAACAAAGAATGCACTCGACTGATATGGGCATTACCAGATATGTTTTCCAAGAAATTTTGTCCTATTTTCAGCTCTTCCTTACATTTCAAGGCATTTAACTCTGAGCTAATGATTTGAAATACAGCTGATGTTTAATATTTACGAATATCTGATGTATCTATTCCGTATGCCGTACTGATTTGCCATTTCAGAATTTTATATATCTGATGATAGATTCGTAATCAGTGACCCCAAAACCCCGTAGATAACAAATTCCAGAGAGGTTAATCATTTTTACGTTTATTTGAAAAACTCTCCTGCTCTGTGCAGCGTCACAATTTTGGAATTTTAGAAATCTGATAACAGATCCATGATGGAAGACCCCAAAAATTCTCGATTAACAAAGTTCGGGTCGATTAATCAAGTTTACAGTGATTTTTTCAAACGCGCATGCGCCGTACTGGGCCGCCATCTTGGAAGTTTTGAAATGTGGTGACAGATTCGTAATCAGCGATCTCAAATACCCCGAGTAATATAGTTCACATCAAGGAATCAAATTTAATATTGATTTTGCAAACGCGCATGCGCCTTACGGTGAGGCCATGTTGCAATTTCAGAAATCTGGTGACAGACTCATAAACAGTGACCCCAAAAACCCCCTTATACCAAATTTAGCATTAATCCATTGTTTTTTTGAGAATCTCGTCCACCACATGGATTCGCCATCTTGAATTTTAAAAATCTGACTTCAGATTCGTGAGACCATCGACCTCAAAAAACCCCAAATATCAAACTTTGCATAAATTTATTCATTTTTTACAAATCTTGATTTCTGACTGGCTTTTCTGAGGTTAGAAAAAAAATGAGACCCGCTATCTCAATTCTGACCATGGATTCGGATTCATGAGTCAAAATAAACTGGTTTGTTGGTCTGATAAAAAAAAATGCGTTTTTTATTTATTTTTCAACAATTTTTATAAAAAAGCCGTATTTTTTTGTTAGACGTCTTGATAACGACCGCCATTTTTGAGGTTATGTTTGATAATTTCTGCAAAACACCAGACGGCATCAAAAACTCAAATATTTCATGAGGAAAATTTTGATATCCGGAAAAGTATTTTTTTTCGCAAAAATGAAATGGGCAGATGGGGTGGCTTATTTGACAAAGAGTGCCCCATATATAAAAACTATAACAACTCATCTACTTGACTGTGGAAGTGGTTTAATTTTAAGCTACGAAAAGCAATGAACAACCTAACTAATTTCCATTCTTATTCTGCAGGCATACCTACTTACCATTTATTTAATAATTTGTCCGTAGCCAATAGGGCCAATTGGCTAATAATTGACACAGCTATAACTAACAGAAGGGCACAAATTCCTCCTGCGAATCTATAATATTGGAGGTAAACGCTTAAACTAACTTTTCCCGACTTCTTTTTCTCGTGGTACAAATTTTCTTCAGACTCTTCGACGTGTTTCTCTTTTAAAAGCGGCTCATCGTCGTATCCTATATAGTGAACCCGTTCCTGCTCATCCTCAATTTCATCGATTCTCTCTTTCTTCTTCATTTGCCCATCTAAATAGTCCAAATCCACATCGTCTATGTAATAGGTTATTCTCTTATCTAAAGTTTTCTTCTGCTGTTCTATTGTTAGCGTGGTTCCGTCATCAACGAAAAGTACGTTATGTCCGTTGTCTTTGATGTGATTAATGTTGTGCGTCACCAATATGACTATTTTGTTCCTTAGAAATCCCTTGATACACTTATCGAAGACATGCTGGCTGATGTGGGTGTCTAATGCTGAGAGACAGTCATCAAGTAGGTATATGTCGCTGTCTCTATAAACAGCCCTAGCCAGATTTATTCTCGATTGTTGGCCCTTACTCAAATTTACCCCTCTGTCCCCGACGATAGTTCGATCTCCATATTTGAACTGTTTCAAATCATCCGTTAAAGCGCACGCGTCTAACACCTGCTGGTACCTCTTTTCGTTGTACGCTTGTCCAAATAATATGTTTTGTTTCAGAGCTGATGGAAAAAGCCAAGGCTCCTGCGATACGTAGGATATGGTTCCTTCTGTCAAAATCTGACCTCTGCTGACAGTGTAATCTTTCATGATCGTCTTCAGCAATACGGTTTTTCCACTGCCCACGTTACCGGTTACAATGAGTAGTCCTTTGTTGGCAAAGAGAGAAACGTCCTTCAACACTTCCACGCCGTTTACTTCAGCGGCAACGTTTCTTAAGTACACCTTTGGATGGGCGATATGTTTTAATGGTTGACTCTCCAATTCTTTGCCGTTCAGAAAGTTCTGTATCCGTCTTGCAGAGGCAAATAGTTCTGCCGTTTGGTTTATTCCGTATGGGATACTGCCAGTTATGTAGGCTATGAGTGTAGTGTAACATGCTTGCACAAAATAGGCAACTTCTGGCTGTAAATAGTGACCTGTCCATATGAAAGTCATCAATAATAGGTAAAATGAGAGTTTTGAGACTAAAGCTCCTACGATTAACAGAAAACTTTTTAAGTAGTATATAAAGGCCAAAGTTCTCATTTCTTTCCTAAAACAAAAATAACATGTTAATTATTTGCTATTCAAATTGTATATACGAGGTGTGTAAATTAAGTAATGAGAATGGCAATGCAGCGCCCGATCTAAGGTCACTGCGGAGACGGGACTTGTAAGGGCGGTAGGTTAACATGTAATGCACCTTCAGCACAAATTTTAACTTGTTAGAGTCATTTGTTTGTTCTTTGCAGGGCTTACGAGTAAAAGGTTTAGCTCCTTTTGAAATTAAATCCTAGAGCGAGTCATTTGAGAGGCGATTGGTATAACACCTATCGCGAGCGATATACGCTCTACAGAGAATACGATCTAATCGGGATGGGATTCGATTTAGCTCGCCTCGGGAGTTAAACCTGAGCGATACGCAGAGGTTTTACTCCTCGAGCGAGTCAGCCGAGTCGATGGTACGATTAAATCCTTCCAGTAGTTAAACCTCAAGCAGTGCGGCAGGGTTTAACTCCTCGTGTGATTTTCGCATTTATAAGCGTGGCTACTGCGTGTTTACTGTGGGCACCGAACATAAAAAAAACTAGAAAGTCCACTCTAAGCTCCACCCACTAATGCACTCTCCTTGCCCCGTCCCGGATCTCATCGGTTGTCGGCGGCCGCGCTCATACCGTCTGTCTCAGCATAAAGCTGAAGTTCATTCGAGAGCCGCGGGCAGTTCGCTATACCGGACGGATCCTATATTTATTGATATTTATGTGGCTTATGGTTCACAATTTATGAATTATGATTATTTAATAAAATATCTGACTTCATAAGTGGATATTTAAGACACTATTGTGCTTAAGAGGACATATTTTTTTTATTGGGTATTTATTGACATTTTGTGACTTGTGCCTTAAAATACTAGTTAGTAAAATGACGTGTTCTACCTTAGAAAAAATTACCTAGTCACTTTTTACAATAATGACAAACTTAAAGAATACCGACTTGTCTGAAATTAACCGATGAACACCTACCTATACCCGAATAATTTCCAAAAAATGAGAGTCAAGTATGCTTCACAAGTTTTTAGTCATTCAGTGGCCGTTGCTCTTTCCACTTACATCGATTTTAAAGTTGCAGTGGGTGAAAAGTGACCCCATAACTCAAACTGTCGAACCCCCATAACCCCATAACCTCAACTTTTAGATCCTCATGTACGCAAAACTCAATTTTTCGAACCCGACAACCCTAAAACTAAAGCTCTATCCCCAATATCTCTATTGGAGATATTAGGGAGATATTATGAAGAGTTAAGATTATTGAGGCGCTCGGGGTGGGGGGTGAATAACGAAAATATATATTTTCGCTATTGCCAACTGATTGCCATTCGCTATTGCCAACAGTTTTTCATCATTTGAGATTATGTCTACACTATACAGAACATGTATATCAAATATCAACCAAAGATGGTTTATAAATGAACTTAATAAAAAGCAAATTTAACGGAGTAAAAATAACAACAATTTTTGTGTTAATATTCAACGTGATTAAAAAATATCATAAGAAAATCTTCCCTTGTTCTCTTAACAAGCAAACTACTCCAGAAATACCACAGAAGGTTTTGGGATGGATGTGATTTACTTGGATAAAGGTAAAGCGCGTAATTTGAATTAAATATCTAGCTTATGCGAAATATCAATTTCACCCCACCTTACGGTATTGTTCTGTACACCACCTAATGGGACGTCCCTGTAATGCTTGCATTACTTATCAATATGTTTTAGTTAACCCTACTTTTTTAATACTTATTTTTTAATTTTTAAGTTTAATAAACTATTTCGGTTTTTTATAATTTTTTTCGTATTTTTCAATTCGTAGTTTTTTACAACTTCGTTCTTTACACTTTATTTCATTTCCAATTTTTTCTTTAATTTTTTGTGATTAGTCAATCCTTTCCGATATTCCGATTTCCGATATTATAATTACCGATAACACCGAACTTTTTACTCCTTTATCGAGTGAAACAACAAGAGCTGCGTGAGGTTTAGATCCTCATACTACAGAGGATCTAAACCTCCGCGACTACTCTCAAAGGACTTAAACTATATAGGAGTTAAAGGTTTCGACTCGGTAGATGGATTCAATCGTTAGAGGATTTAATTGTTGAGGAGCATTTGCCTCGCTACTCGGACATCTCGTGCTCGCTCATAGAGTAAAATATGTTTTGATCAAGCAGTTAAACTTGCAAGCAGCAACTCGCTCAGGATTTAATCGTAAGCCCTGGTTCTTTGTGACTGTTTTCGTAAGCCGGTTTTTTCTAGTGCGTTTTAAAAATGAACGACATTAATTTTGAGCAACGGTGTGCCATCAGGTTTTGTTTCAGACTTGGACACAGTGCAACGGACATTTTTGCAAAACTTCAACACGCCCACGGGGACAGTGTTTTTTTCAAGAGCCCAGTTTTTTGGTGGTTTAAGGCATTTTCAGAAGGAAGAGAGCCGATTAAAGATGAACCACGCAGCGGGAGGCCTTCATCTTCAAAAACCGACGAAGATGTCGATAGAATACGGGATCTTGTGTGTTCAGATCATCGGTTGACGACAAGAATGATCGGGGAAGAGCTAAAGAATCACACACACGACTGTTCGACAGATTTTGACTAACGATTTGGGGATGAGAAAAAATCTGCTCAAAAATGGTTCCAAAAAAACTTTCGCAGGAACAAAACCACATCAGGAGAGAAAGGTATCTTGACTTTTTGGAATTGATTGAAAATGATTCCCATGATTTATGGAACGTATCATTATGGGTGATGAGACTTGGGTGTTTGAGTACGACCCGGCAACCAAGCGCCAAAGCAAGAAATGTCACACTTCAAGCTCTCCAAGACCCAAAAAAAGCAATAATGAGCAAGTCGAAGATCAAATGCAAGCCGATTTGCTTTCTTGATAGCCAGGGTCCATAAAGTCCACAAAGAGTTTCTTGAAGAACTTCGAAAATGGGTCATGCGTGTAACACCAAACATCAAGAACAACTGAATGTGCATCACGACAATGCACCTTGTCACACAGCCATTTCATTTCAAAAAAAAATAATTAAAAAACCAATATTTTTACTTAATTTACACACCTCGTACTTATGCAAATTATAGGCAGGGTCTTCCAAAAAGCTAGATCAAGCTGAAATGCACTTCATCAAAATTATCCTCTCCCTTTTAAAATTGGACAATAAAGTTTTGAATCCGTATTTCTGTAACTTTTCTGTTAGAGATGGATGGCTACAATACAAGCCAAACATAGTAAAGGACTAATAGCTTCATTGGTCTAGGTAATAATACAACAGCTTTTCATGCAAAAGTACATGCAATTAAATTGTACACAGAAAATATTGGTGATAATACCCACAGGAAAGTGGGTATTGGCACTGTATTTCATTAGCTACACAAATATAAATTAATTTCTTTAATTAATTACTTACTTTCTGTAGTTATTTATAGTCTTTTCGAAGAATCTTTCCCAGGTATACATTTTGATTACTTTAATCGCAGAAAGTGTTTCTTTCGTGGCTTGGAGTCTCTCGTCAGTCCTTCTTGCGGAAATTAATCTCATACAACTGATTTTTTTGTCCCAGAAAAACTAAAAACAAAATAGTTTTCCCAAGTTATGAGAAGGTAATAATTACTGTTTAGAGGTATTATACAAATAAGGCAGTTCTTAGAAAGCGATTTATAACAGCTGTTAGCGAAAACCAGGCTTCTGGCCCTTTTAATAGAAATTTTCATCCACTTTGTTAACTGACGTATTTGTAGTCCGATAAATAACCTTTCTTTAACGAAAACAGACCATTTTTAGCCTGTTTCTCCAAAATCGAGGTTTTTAGCTATGATGGATCAAAATGTTGACTAGGTTTGTTTCTCTTTTTTGGCAGGGGGAGGAGTTAAACTTATACATCCATATTAATCTATATAACTGAATATCATCTCACTTATTTAACCCCAAAATCCCATCATTTTATAACCCCATAACACCTCATAATCTGGAACAGTGCAAGAAAATATAAACACTAAACTCTGACAAAACGTGGATGCCATGCAACAGATATCAGAAACTTTAAAATCCAGTGTCATCTGGTTCATTGAACTTCTGTCACCGGAGAGTGTCATCGCTTCTCACGCGAGCACGACTTGACTCGTAAGCACTCGTCGAAAAACGGCAAATGGGCGGAACTTAGGGAACAAAAGCTCCGCGCGTCGCTCTATTCGCTCTCTCTTATCCTCCGCCGCTCCGAGTCAAGTCGTCTCCGCTGGTCTCCCTAGTGGGACCTGCCTAACACTGCTGTGGTACGTTTGGGAGCCCGCATCAACAACGTAAGTGGTTTAATTTCTTTCCCACGTTGTAGAGTTCCGCACCGGAACCCTCGACGTGGGAGAACTTCCCAAATTCGCCACTCAGGAGACACAACGACGCGGCACAACTATTTCCATAGCGGGTAGCGTTCCCTCGTGCGTCCCCACGTGGCAAAGGACGCACATCAACACCGTCTTCATCATTCATCATCAACAACTAAGCGCCGGCGCGGACACCCATAGCCGGGTATCTCTAGCCATTTCCCCGCACCGCGCAACGACGATACTTCATAATTCTATTTCCTTGAATCCCAAAATCCCATTACCCCATCGCCTTATAACCCCATAACTCGGGGTGTACGAATGAATATAACCAGGAAACTTTAAGTAAACGTTCGTGTGATCCAAAATGCCGACCAAAACTTTACAAGATAGTGTTAGCTAGCTCATGTAACCACATAATGCAACTATCCCATAACCCCGAAAGCCCATAACTAAACTATTATGGTAAACTGGACTGTTGATTATTATATTTTTGAGATCGGGTAGCAACATAATGTTTAAATTTTGAAGTCAGTGACACTGGTAACTATTTTCAAGATTTCGCGGTGATTGATAGATTTTGAGTAATAGTGACCACCATGTTTGATCCAAAATTTTGATTTTAACTTTTTGACTTAAGATTTATAATCAGAGACTTTGAAAAGCCCTAAATAGCAAATCCTTAAGATTTCTCACATCGTTTGCATTTTCAAGAATTTAACTGTGTGTCTTCTTACTTATAATTCTTAATCCAATCCAAATAGTTTCTAAAGATTAAAGTATCACCATAAAATTGGGATTAAGTTTGCTGAACCTAGGGTAGATAACGTCAACTAAGACACTTTTAAAAATATGTATAAATTAAGGGTAGGTCGAAAATATTGTCGAATTGTACCTCCGAATGCTGAATGCTGATGGGAATCTTTGGTGTTCAGCTCTTAGCTTCTATCAATGCTAGCAAACTGTTAAAGCTACCAGTTTGTTGGGTATCAAAACGCAGTGTTATTTTATGAACTAGGTCAGTAACCTGAACATACCTTCAAGAGGAATTATAACAATAAAGAATCCAACTGCAGACAACACCGACAAGCCCATACGCGTAGATATGATATACGCAATAATGATGATCTGTAAGAAGCCAACCCACAAGTCGTTAAGGCACTTGATTGCATTTTCGAAGGCGGCCACGTCCTTCGTTATTAGTGTGACTATATTGCCCATGGTGATAGAAGAAAACGTGGATGGGTGCAGTTTTAATATTTTCTTGTACATGAGGGCAGCGAACGCCGTTCTTACTTCTATTCCATATTCGATGACGTACTGCTGGTAATTGTGGTTGTATATTGTATACAACAGGTTCACGCCGATGAAGAGGGTAGCATATATGTAAGCGTCATCCTTGTACATTTCCGTCTCATTTATACGGAAGTAACGCAAAAGTCTCTCCAATATGAGCGGTTGCAATCTGAAACAAAGCATAGGATAAGACGAAACTCCCTAACACCATCATGGCAGATCACATTATTCCTTCTAGAAATTACAGAAAGGATCCTGTCCATATTCCTATGGGTTTTGGGCCATAGAAGAATAATGATGGGACAACCATAAAGTTGTATGTACAGAAAAACAGAAAGTTCCATTGCACCAACCCAAAGGAACAAATTTATCAAAAGTTGTGTCTTGTTGAAGTTGACGGAATCAATCAGTTGTTGGCTATTATCAGACATTACATCATCAACTGTCTTACCCAATACATTTAGTAAATACATATACAAAGTGAGTCAGAAAGAATGGGACAAGACTAAACTGGTGAAACTAGACACCAAAATATTATGATTGAGCTCAACATGCCTTATACCAACGTCGCTGGTTTAAGAAATACAGCGTGTTCGAAGTTTAAATTTTATTCCGAAAGTTCTCAATAATTAAGAAAGTTTTAATAGTATAAATTTGAAACCTGGTAGCTTTATGTTTTTTGGTGTGAGAATTAAGAATTTTAAGCTTATTTTGACATTGCTCCTAGAGGACGCTAGTTTCACCGCATTATTTAGGTAAATTAAGACATATTTTTTTATCTGCTGAGCCAACAAGTCGAGAATCTAGAAGAACGCCCAATTCTACGGAGAAAAGGTAGGTAGTCTTGTTTAGATCGTCTCAATATTTCGGTTTTATTTGCATTTAAAAGGTTAAATGTGTTCAGATAATTTTTTTAGGCGCTGATATTGCTATATTTATTCTAAGTAGGCTTCTGTCAACATTTCGCTGGTTTAAGAGATACAGCGTGTTCAAAGTTTCAATTTTATTCTGAAATTTCTCAATAATTGAGAAAGTTTTGATAGTATTATTCTGAAAATTGCTAATTTTATGTTTTTGGTGTGAGAATTACGAATTTGAAGCTTATTTTGACATTGCTCCTAGATGAGGCTAGTTTCACCATATTATTTTGGTAAATTAAAACATTTTTTTTTATTTGTTGAGTCATGGGTAAAACAAGTTGAGAATCTAAAATAACGCTCAAATCTACAAAGAAAAGGTACTCTTGTTTAGGTCATCTAAATCTATCGGTTTTTAAGTTATTTGCATTTAAATGATTTTAATTAAAAATTTTTATTCTTGAAGATGAAAGACGGAGAAGCAATCAAAGCAACAGTAACTAACAATAACAATTATTGGTAATAGTGATAATGACAAACCTCAAATCAAATGTTGGAAGTGCTCACCACCTACCTCAATACATTTTAAAATACACCTTCTTAAATGTCTCTGAATGTTACACAAAATTTCCCTATTATTTATGAATGTATTGGCGGCTTCTTATGTTTAAAAATAAAAAAATCATAACAAAACACACAACCACAATCACAAAATACATTGAACCCTTTAAATGCAAATAACTTAAAAACCGATAGATTTAGACGGCCTAAACAATAGTACCTTTTCTCTGTAAAATTGAGCGTTCTTTTAGATTATCGACTTGTTTGACGCATCTCTCAACAGATAAAAAAATATGTTTTAATTTTCCAATATAATACGGTGAAACTAGCGCCCTCTAGGAGCAATGTCAAAATAAGCTTAAAATTCGTAATTATTACATAAAAAAAAAAAACAAAAAATTACTGATTTTCAGATTTACACTATTAAAACTTTCTTAGTTATTGAGAAATTTCAGAATAAAATTGAATGAAAAATTAAAATATGATGCCCTTGCAGTTTATGATGTACCCTACTCAAAGTATCATTCCATTTGATAATATGACTATTTGAGTATATAAATTTGATATATTATTTACTACTGATTAAAAATGGACAGTCGTCAAAGTCCGGTTTGCAATAAAAATAATACTGATTAAAAAAATGTTTAACAATCATTATTTATTCCTCTATAGGTACAATAATTAAACTTGAAACAATTAACATGAAAGTTTTGTTTTATGACAAAACAAAAACAATGGAAATTATATTATGTTTTAAAAATGGAAACTAATGGCACAAGTTTGTTGTTCCCTTTCTTCAATTATAAACCCTTCAAAGGGTCATTTGAGTCATGATTGTGGTTCTTATTGATCAGATATAAATTTATATTGATATTGAACAGCAATTTAGACATAAGAACAAAGTTCACAAACCATCCTTTATAAATCGCAACCAATGATCAAATAGTACATAATTATATACTAATAATTATTATTTATTGGTATTTAACACGAATAATAAGTGTTGTAATTATATTTACTAGACAGATAAGGAGGAAAAATATATTTTTGATTAGTTAAGTTGCACTGTTGAACATGAGCATCTATTATTTAGAATGTCATCAAAATATCTGATACATTGTTAGATTTGTCAGTACCTAAGCTGTCATAATTATTACTATGTGTGATCGAGAACCATTGAAATTCACTTCATTCTACTTACATGAAAGCTGTTTTGGCAAAAAACTCCACCAATCCTATAATGAGATACTTCCTTCCATAACAGGAAATTAACACTCTTATCACTGAAGGGCTTTCCTTCGTTTTTCTTTCCAGGTGCCAGTAAGCCTCCAATTTGTTTCCAAGCCTCTCTGAGAGATATTTCGGTACAGTGTTGTACACATCTTCATCGTCTAATTTTTTCTTGCAGCCTTTTTTAAATAATGGAAGAGTGTAACTGTAAATAAATTCATTAGTTTCCATCAATGAGTGAAGCGCCTTTCAAGATTTTTATGAAATAATCGTAATGTCTTACAGATTTTTCAATCTGTTTATAAATTGTCGTTTTGGATTTAGAAGATGAATTATAAAAAAATACAAAGGATTGTACTTCTGTGAGTTTCCTCATATTTTCTTTTTTTTTCATATCTTACATATTAATTGTCAAAACAGTATTTAAAGTAAAGACTGTACACTATCAAACACTTTATCACGTTTTACAGAGTGGCACATTGTACTTACACGAAAATTTCTATTATACAAAAAAATATCTATTTTACAAAAAAAAAGTCTACTGGGTATTTTTTTATGCCTGAATTTCAAAAAAATCCCATTACTGATTTTAATACAAAAAATCTGCATGCACCACTGAATTCAGTATTTCCTAAAACAAGTGTGTAACAAACTTTTTTCTGAAATATTGAGTTTTGAATTTGTTTTAGTAAAATTTTGTGATAAAGTTTTATTTATTAGTAATTTAAGAAGTCGATAAATAAAACTCAAATGGGGTCTAAAAGGTGCTTAGTTACAAAACAGAATTTGGGAGTGATTTCTTAGGGGTTATAAGACGCCACATGGATTATAAGTTGTAATTAGATGTAGTTTTTTGTCCACATTTTTATCTTTTCAAATAACAGATATATCGCCTGTTAAAGTCAATCTGGAACACCCGGTATATATCATCTATCTATTGAGACCGAATTAAGTCCCGAATTATAAATCTAAATTCGGACAATGATGACTAATTATATATTCAAGTATTTTTATGATTTCGAAGTGACCACCCACGTAGTTTTAGTTAGCCAAACTATTAAACAGTGAAATTTAAATAAAACAGTGATCAATTTAAGCACGAACCAATTAAATTACTGTTATGTGTTTGGTGTTTTAAGTGGGTGGTGTTCCTTGAAAAAATATTTCATTTCGTAAATTTAAATTCTGCTCATGTAAAACATTTTCAATTTTTCTTTTTGTCGATGTTAAGTGTTGATGTGAGCGTTACCATGACTTTTACAAAAAAAAAAACTGTAATGACATATGTAAATCAAAAGTTTGTTTATCTGTTGTTTTGTTTCTGAAATTAGTGGTAATTTGCACTTGTAAAATAAATATTGATTGATTTTGCATATCCAAACAATGTGTGTAAAAAAAAAGATAAACTTGTCTCGTTTTTAAATACTTATGTTTCAATCTTATCTGTAGATCCACAAGCCTCAACAAGGATTCCTGCCTGCCATTGATCAAAATGAATAAAAAATTTGTCTACAAAATTTTTCCAAAATTTATTTTGTGTTTTCAAAGCTATATCGGTCTGTTCTATACATATAGAACTGACAACAAACGTGATGATTCACAACAATGCAATCATATTCAATTCAAAGGTGCGTAGTAGAAAACCTAATTATAATGCATTTATGTCCAGTGCATGGTGAATTCAGACAACAACTGTGAAATTAATAATCTATTATCTTCGTTTTTTCGAACATGCGTTAAACGCAGAAGTATTTAATTGATTAGCAGAATTATGCATTAAACATATTGTTTACATATTTGAATAACTTTTTATTTTTTATATAAACTCCATATTCTTTACACTCTTTATAAATTTTGTGATAAACGTAATACATATAATGTCAGATGTTATGCTAAATTTCACTACATAAATAATTGTGTAATTAATCAAGCATTGCCTGCAACGGTAATAAATAAGCAATATCGACCACAACAAAGTGATTGTATTCACTTGATATAGATGATACAGATAAAGCCTAATGTCACATTAGGTAGGTAGGTATGTAGGTTTAGACACACACAGAGTAGACATCCCCCCCTCTGAAAGCCAGTATAAAGGGAGGGAGGGTACACATATGTATATAGGACAACACGGACAAGTACACCCATGCCTCGAAAGAGATTTCAAATCTCTCTTATGGAACTCGAACCCACCAACAATGGCCCCGGAATTTGGGTTTTAGGCTACCACCCTAATGCCAAATTACCAGGCACAATATTTCCGGGTGTGCCAGATACTGACAGCTGCCAAAAATAACATGCAAATTGACTTAGGGATAAACTTTTCAAATCGTTTTGAAATTTCTACTGCCCAATACTCTGTTTGACTTAACCAGTTTCGGCCGAAAACGCCACTCACGGTACATCGCTCTTCAGCGCCTCATAACTAATACTATTTGCGACAGAAAAATTTGACAGGGACATATTTTTAAAGTTTTAGACGTGCCCTTTCCGATAGTATGCATGAAATTCCTCCAAAAAAATATTAATTATGAAAAAAAAGCAGTTTTCTTTTGTAGAAACACGATTTTTTTTGCACATTTCTTTAAATCAAATTTTCAAGGGGTTTCCTGTCTACAATGGACATGGAACCTCACTAACCGGTGGAATAAATGTTTTATATTTAAGTATATGTGCTTTAAAGTTCGATTTTTTTGCCTTATGCGTTCAAAATGGCGCTTAAACTGCAAAATTTTTGCGTAAAAATTCAAGAATATTTTATTGGAAAATGATGCACTTGTACAAAAAATTGTCAAAAATAAAAAGTTCTTAGAATCACCCAGTGAATGCACTAGTTCAAAATTATTTGAACAATTTTTTAAATTTTGCACATTGTCAATTTTTGCAAAATTTTAAAAATTGCTTAAAAGTCGTTTTATTTTTTACAATTTATTGTAAAAATGCTTTGTTTTCGAGAAAAAAATTTTTAAATTTCGATACTAATTTGATCTTCAGAATTTTTTTTCTCGAAAACAATGCATTTTTAATATAAATCGTCAAGAACAAGAAGTTCTTAAAATCACTCAAAAAGAGCACTGGAATTTTTTTCAGATTTTTTTAAGCAATTTGTTAAATTTTGCAAAAATTGACCAGTGCTGATCAATTTTGAAAAAATTGACCATCCAAAAAATTGCTCAAAAATTGCATTAAATCGCATTCACTGTGTGATTTTAAGAACTTTTTATTCTTGACAATTTTTTGTAAAAGTGCATCATTCTCCAATTAAAAATTCTTGAATTTTTACGCAAAAAATTTTTCAGTTCAGGCGCCATTTTGAACGCATAAGGCAAAAAAATCGATCTTTAAACCACATATACTTAAAATTCAAACATTTATTCCACCGGTTAGTGAGGTGCCAGGTCCATTGCAGACCGGAAACCCCTTGAAAATTTTATTTAAAAAAAATGTGCAAAAAAATCGTGTTTTTTTAAAAAAACTGCTTTTTTCATAATTAATAATTTTTTGGGGGAATTTCATATACACCATCGAAAAGGGCACGTCTTAATCTTCAAAAAATATGTCCCTGTCAAATGTTTCTCTCGCAAATAGTATTAGTTACGAGGCGCTGAAGAGCGATGTAGCGGGAGTGGCGTTTTCGGCCGAAACGGGTTAATTTAATTCAACTCTCGCTAGTCGGGAGCTTTATTTTTATATTTTCTGCAGTGTTTAAAATGAACCAGTTAAACTTCGATAAAAGACATGCCAATGTAAAACATATGTACATGATGTACATCTAACGAGTTACTTACTTAACACTTGGTTTACTTAACTTTTGACATACAAAGTTGTGGGCCTGGGTTGGAACTCCAACCATGCTTAATCATAGTTACACAATTATCGATAGAACTAAAAGTCATTGTACAACCTTAATCATTACTACCTGTATATAATCATGAGGAATTTAAAACACATAATTTATTATGTATCAGCCTGTGTCGATAGGGGTCACAATCGCAGTCACAATATTTTTTTTTGTTTTATACAGGATGAGCCTGAGAAATGTCACCCACTGTCCCATCACCTCGAAAACGAAGAAATTGAAATTGTTAGGAATAAAATTTGACTTAAAACAGTACAAGTACCAGTTCTTATTGCATTAATTCTGAAAGTTGAGACAATAATTGTTATTTTTATAGTTCTTGTACTAGTGCTGTTCTTAATAATTAAAGCTGGCATACGGCGCCGCAACACATAGGCAACTGGAGCAACATGTGGTGGGGGTTGCCTCAATTTGTTTTGACTGCAGTACTCCTGTGAGTACTGTTGGAGCTGTTGTACAACCTGCGCCAGACGTTGAGTAGTTGATATAATTTCATAATAAAATATGGCAAATATGCAAAAAGACGGTAATTGCTTTCGTGTATTATACTTATGATATGTAGGCCTCTGTGAGGCGTTCCGTTTCGGCCAACATTTGTGGATCAACATTGAACAGAACTGTGTCTGGTGACACTTTCCCCTCCCTGAGCTCGATGGACAAGCCAGTGGGTCGCTCAGTTTGACTGTAGCAGTCGTTTGAATTAGTCTACGCACCAGTGACGCGTCGAAAAAACGTTAAATGTTCAGATGGAGCAACGGGTTATGCTCAAGTTTATTGTTAAACTGGGGAAAACTTTTACAAAAGCTTATGAAATATTAAAATAAGTGTACGGGAATGAATGTTTATCCCGCACACAAGTTTTTGAATGATTTAAATGTTTTAAAGAGAGATGTGAAACGACCGAAGACGATCCGCGCCCCGGGCGGCTCTCAAAGTCAAAAACGGACGAAAACATTGAAAAAATCGGTAAACTAATCCGCAAAAATCGTCGTCTAAGCATCCGGGGGCTTGCTGAAATAACAGGAATGGACAAAGAATGTGTTAGCCAGATTTTGCATGAATCGTTCAACATGCGCAAAGTTTGCGCAAAAATGATGTCAAAACTCCTCACTCCCGAGCAAAAGGGATCAAGAATGAACATTTGCGCACTGTAGCAGTCGTTTGAATTAGTCTACGCACCAGTGACGCGTCGAAAAAACGTTAAATGTTCAGATGGAGCAACGGGTTATGCTCAAGTTTATTGTTAAACTGGGGAAAACTTTTACAAAAGCTTATGAAATATTAAAATAAGTGTACGGGAATGAATGTTTATCCCGCACACAAGTTTTTGAATGATTTAAATGTTTTAAAGAGAGATGTGAAACGACCGAAGACGATCCGCGCCCCGGGCGGCTCTCAAAGTCAAAAACGGACGAAAACATTGAAAAAATCGGTAAACTAATCCGCAAAAATCGTCGTCTAAGCATCCGGGGGCTTGCTGAAATAACAGGAATGGACAAAGAATGTGTTAGCCAGATTTTGCATGAATCGTTCAACATGCGCAAAGTTTGCGCAAAAATAATGTCAAAACTCCTCACTCCCGAGCAAAAGGGATCAAGAATGAACATTTGCGCTAACATTCTAAACAACATTGACACTAATCCAGGTTTGTTAGACACGGTGATTACTTGTGATGAATCGATTGAAACTTGGTGCTCCATCTGAACACTTTTTTTCGACGCGGCACTGGTGCGTAGACTAATTCAAACGCCTTCTACAGGCAAACTGAGCAACCCACTGGCTTGTCCTTCGAGTTCAGGGTAGAGATAATATCGCCAGACACAGTTGTGTGCAAACTTGTCGCGACACGCTCGCCAGACGCTGGTAGCAGCATCAGTTCGGTTATTTAATAGCCACATATCGTATCACCAAATACATTTTATTTCAGTGTCCATTAAAAATTTTTTTCACAAACACTGTATTTTATCTTTGTCTTATCTTGACATTCTTTATCTGCATAGCCTAAGTATCCTTAATTCGAATAATTATGAATTGGGTTAATAGTACCAATAACGTTCAGAAAACTGTTTTCGCGTCAAAATTGTGATGGAGTAAATACCATACCGTATTCCAAAATGATTTGTAAACTTTTGTTAAAAAAATAATTTATAATCAATAAAGGAAGATAAATTTACGAATAATGGGGGTCGACAGTTCGCAGACTCACTCTGTGTGCACATCTAATATTTTTGTTTGTTTTGTTAGTTGTTTTTATCTGTAAATATGTTACTTTTTTTGTTTGTTAAACTTCAATATAACAACTGCAGATTACATTTTTTAGGAGACGTAAAAGTAAGTACAATTAACAGATCATGAATTACGTACAAGTATACTCTGATTACTCTGGTACATATTTTTGTTTAGATGATAAAATTGATAAATTATAACTCAACAAATGGTGACATCATTTCTCTATAATACCATGTCCCATACAACATATTTCAATAATCTTACGATGACAAGCAAAACATGAACGGGATTTACTAAAACGTTAAAAATGTTTATTTGTACTTGAAAATATTATCCCGATTTATATTTAATCGCAAAATACACTAAAACTTTATAAGTGTTTCAGTAGATAATCCAAATTCTTTTACTACAGTCGTAAACACTGATAAAATGCGAAAAAATATTCTGTTCCGTCAATATAATTAGAAATATTTTACTCACGATTTTCTGCTATTCACTTATGTAATTATTTATTCATATAAAAATCTTATTTCAATAGTATTGACGTAAGCTAAGTAACGAAAGCATAATTGAAACAGGTTTAAATTCATTTTTAACTCACAAGAATGTTATGATGGACAGAATGGATGCATTTTCCCTAGGATTTTTCTGTCTAGCGCACTTGTTTCCTTCGTCCATGTTGCGTAATTGAAGACAAACAATTCATTTTCATCTGCAACTAACGAATTACCTTGGTTAACACATCCTGCCAAACTTTTTGACACGACTGAACGTAATCTGTTAAAAATGATTTAAACTTACCTATCTAAAAGTCAGTTTCATTCCGACTTGTATTTATAAGGTAGGTCGTATATTTAGATAATAATATTTACTCATCAAGCTGGCGTTCCTACAACATATCCACAAAAACATTTCAAGTAGTTTAAACCATTTTTATTTTGGTAAAGCAAAATACAACCTTAACCTACTATAAAAAATGTAATTGATATGGCTATACATCCATATAATTTTTTTACCCTACAATACAGCGTGTTCAAACAACATAATAATTCAATTCTCTCTGCTGTTCACTACTATAATGAGAGATTCACACACACTGTTTTGATGTCTACTTACTCGTAGAATTGTCATAAAGTGCATTATGTAATTTTTATTTGTTTTGCGTTGTAAATAAAATTGTGGTTTTTTAATGTTTGAAGTACTTATAAACAAAGTATTAACACATACCTTTATATAATTCCACCAAATTCAACTGAGTTAAGCATTATTTACCTTAATTAGCTATGTCAGACCAACAAAAAATTATTCCTCGCATACTAAATAAAAGGTACATATATAGGCTGTTTCACGACAACAATGAGTTATCCATATTTGGAAATGAGCTTGGTCAATTTTTATAACATTTGGTACGCGGAGGTCTTGGAACATTCTGAATTTAATAAAAAATTTTAGAAAACTGGAGCACTTCCGGTTGAAGCGGAAATCACCATTAATTTATTTATTTTATTATTATATTTTTGAGTTCTACGACAAATTTTAGGAGTAATTCTATGAGTTTAATTGTGGACAAATTTAACTGAATTATTATCACATTTTTGGAATAAAATTATGGTTTTTTGGATACAATACAGATACAGAATGCATAGTAGAGATACTTCCTTATTTGGCCCATGTAACTTCATGACTCCAAAACTTCATAAACAAAAAAATAATTCAATGAATTCCTAATTTTATATTAATTTGAAATACTTTTTATTAATTTGGTTTTAGAATTTAATAAATGTAATAATAACAGTAGATAAGTAAAACTGAAGTGCATTGAATCACAAATGAAAGCTATATATACATACTAGAATTAGTAAAAAGGTTTAAATTCATAATTTAAGTAAAACAAATAAGAGTGACAAAAAAATAAACGAATAACACTTACAGTTATACATATGTACATAAAATATATCATTCTCACATTGTGACTGCTTATACCGACTAAAAATATATCTATTAAAATCTTAACTCACCTTATATCGTTTGCAACAAAGTTACTTTAGATGTGGGTAGTTAAGCAAACTTGTCACTTCACATTTCAAATAATTAAATATGGGTTTCCAAGTAATATATATGTACAGCAATAGGCTGCCGCCACCAATTTATGTAATATATGGGTTTTCCATCTAACCAAAAGACGTAACCGTTGGTTGATAATTTTGTAAATACTAACCGCGTTTTAAAAATGTTATCTACCCGTAAAAGAAACAGTTTATCTATCAACCACTGGTGGAAGATAAGAAATAGTACAGTCGTGGCCACAAAAAGGTATTCGGACTAGCTCGTCCACTTTGTAACATGTCTAAAATCCAAATCGGACAGAAAAATGTGCGACTACAAGCATAAAAACGTGTCAGCGCTATATGGTTACTGGTTACGACTGTACAATAATCATTCTTTATCACAATTCACTTAATGTGCTTTAAGAAATCGTAAAAATTAAAAGAATGCTCGATTTATTTGCCCACGCTATGATTAATTTTAGAGTATTACAAATTAAGACATGCATTTTGCATGTGTAAATATGTAGTGCATAATGTTTACAAAATATGTTATAAATCATTTATAATATTCTATAACAACATAACGCACTTTCATTTCAATACATATTCTTTTAATTTTTTTTCAGATCAAATATGCGGCAATAATATTGCAAATACGAAATAATTATTATATTTTATAATAGTTATTTATAACTGTGGAACAGCCAAATGGAAAAAATTTAGTAGCTCCGCATTTTTATGCATTTTTTTAGAAAATCCTGAGACACGTCAATTTATAATTCTAGAATCACACGACGCGACGCGACACAACGTCAAAATGTCATCCCTAAATTTAACCCCCTTCAGGTGACAGCTACAACCCCTAAATTTTCAAATTGGAAGTAGGGGCTTGTGATACTTCATTTGAAAGGTTTTTTCATTCTCTATTCAAAACTGCTATGGTTTTAAATTTGACTGCCGAAATTAACAAGAAAAAAAGATAAGTTTTTCCAGAGTAGGAAATTCGTTACATTAAACTAAAACTTTTATAAGTAACACTATTTGTCAATTTTAGGTTCTGAAATTAGGTATGTAATTGCCGATATTCCCTACTATAAGATAAAAACTTACTAATAAACAGGTACAATTTTTTGCTTGACAATCGAACGACAAAAACGAGCAAGCAGCAAAAAAAAACCTGAAATTTAAGAAGTTGGATTATCAGCTTTAGTGAAATTACCTAGAAACGTGCTTGTCATTGTAACAGCAGTTAACAGTTATCAGTGTTAAACTTTTTGCTTTAGGTTTCGTGTTGCAATTCAAAGATATGGTTTTCCTAATAGAAATGCATAAGATAACGATTCTGCAGATGATTGGTTACTCAGACAGAACACGAACGCAGGCCGAAGTTGTTCGCCTAATTCAAGAAAAAATATCCGGAGTTGCCGCCGATATCTCAAGGTACCGTAAGTAAAATAGAGAAGCAGTTTCGGGAACGTGGACATGTACGGCAGCTAAACAAAAATCCTCCCAATAAACTCAGTGATGATCAGAAATTGGATGTAATGCTTATGCTTGAAGAAAATCCACATACGTCGAGTCGTCAAACAGTTTCAGCATTAAATATTAGCCATTCCTCGATTCTCCGCGTATTGACAGAAAATCAGATGCACCCATATAAACTGGTACCAACTAATGAGCTCGCGGAAGACGATTTTGATAGACGAATTCTCTTTTGTGAACAAATGATGCAAATGATAGATGACAATACTTTACAAATAGAAAATGTTTTATTCTCGGATGAATCTACATTTACACTTCACGGCCATGTTAATCACCAAAACTGTTGTTACTGGTGGAGAGAAAATTCTCACTGGATGAGGGCACTACACACGCAAAACCCTGAGAAAGTTAATGTTTGGGCAGAAATAATTGGAGAAAATATGATTGGTCCCTTCTTCATTGACGGTAATTTGCTCTTGCCGTTGCCTCAAATGCCATTTTTTTTGCTTTTTTGTTTAATCTGCATTGGACCGCCCCCCCCCCCCCCCAAAGAAAAATACTGGCTATGCCCTTGCCCACAACTTCCAGGTAATGCAATATGGTTCCAGCAAGATGGTGCGCCAGCACATTACGAAGTCAATGTCCGGCAATATCTCCACACAATCTTTCCAAATTGCTGGATAGGGAGACGTAATTCTGTAGAATGGCCTGCACGATCACCTGATCTGACGCCGTTAGATTTCTTCCTATGGGGATATGTAAAAAGTAATATCTATAAAACCAAACCAGGCGATTTAGCTGACCTAAGAATAATAACATTTGCAATTAGGTCGATTACCCCGCAGATGTTAACTTTAGAAGATATTTCTGTTTACGTCTAGGATGCTGCCAAGATGCTGGAGGCATTTTTACGTCGCAAGATGTCATTTTAGCATTAGAAATTGACGTCTTTCAGAATTTTCTAAAAAAAATGCATAATAATGGAGCTACTGAATTTATTCAATTTGGCTGAAAACTTTTTAAATATATGTTTATCTTATTTTTTGCATGTTTTGTTTTGTTTTTAATACTACACGTTATTCATTTTTTTTAATGAGCTCACCAATCTGCATATGACTATATAAAATTTTCTTCGCAATTTGGTTAATTGGATATGTAAATTCAACCAATAATTTAATATTTTATGACAACCTATAAAATAAACTAGTATTTACAGTAAATACTACCTTGCCTCCATCACATTAACAATATACGTATAGTGTTCAAAATGACTATCATTATTGTTAAATCACAGTTCTATCTGTCTATTACAGATTTCCTTATATTCATAATCACCTCACTCTTTATTGCCCTCACTACACCAATAATTCGAGTTCTTAAGTCATTCACATTATTTTGCAGTTTTTTATTATACTGGACTTAAACATAATCCCAAAAGAAAAAGTCACAATGGATCAAATCAGGTGACTGGGCAGGCCATCTGGTTTAACTTCTTAACTCCATGTTTTATTGACAAAAAAGACGTCAATAAAACGTCGAAACGGAATTTTAAACAATTTAAACTTATCTGCTTAAAGTTCCATCCCAATACCCATATGTCCCGTAATTTTCAGCATCTTATATTCATAACAAAGACCTGAGACATGTGACGTATATTATTTTTATATACATACCCTGTGTATACACCAAACTTAGGGCAGTTATGAAAAAGGACAAATAGAAGTGACAGTTAAGAAGCAACGGCATACGCATCGAAAGTAGTGAGGGGATTAATCCAGCGCTATCGCCACCTGCGCTAGTCGTTAGAACGAGAAGTGTAGTATGGGTCTCTTTTCACAACCAGCCGATGTCTCCTGCACACATAGGGTATAGCTCTCCTATACACATACGGTATAGTGTGCAGAGTTTTTGGAGTGTACCTAATAAGAAAATATTTTACATATTTTAAGTTCCAACTTTGCATGGGCTAGAAATTACAAGAGGTCAAAGTAAGACCCTTAGTCAGATGTGGACTCTTCATCAGAGGTGTTGAACCTTATCAAAATGTTTTCTTTGCCGAAAAAAGAGCGTCTTAATTGGTCCTTACAACAGCCTGTAGTTCGAGCACCATTTTTACAATATCCGAGCGTTGATATATTGGATTTGTAGCATTTAATGCATGGAAAACAAAATCAATTGATATGCTCTCTGCGTATACTTCGATTTTGAATCTACCACAAGGAGCAACATGCTCTCCATAGTAGGACCTTGCTTGCTTTAATTGATAAGGTCTTATCGCGAAAGGTATACACTTCCTGTTTCACTGGTGCTACCAAATTAGACACACTATATACTTTAGACACTAAAAAGAAATTAAAGTTTGTATCCTGGCCATGCTATGCAACCCGACAGCGTTTTTTGGTCAATAATTAACCGGCTCGCGATTGGTGTTCACAAGTGTGATGTTATTCATACATCACATCACGGATGATAATGTGATGTTATTAGCATTAATTGTCTCTCGTTATTTAAAAAACAGCTGAGAAAAAAAATGTAGCGGTCGTCTAAATAATGCACAGAGATTCACATGTGGACTTTGTGGATAAAAAACTTTTTTTCAGACTTAAGATTGAATGTATCTCGTTTTCTTTCGACAAAATCGGTAGTCATATAAATGTCTTTTGTATGTCAGACGTTGACACTTGTTATGAATATGAGATGCTGAAGATTTGAAAAGTATGTTTTAATACAGAAAAAAGGGGTATACCATGATTTTAAATCATCCGACATTTTACTGGCTTGATAGTTATACAGGGTGAGTCAGAAAGAATGGGACAAGACTAAACTGGAGATAGTAGACACCAAAATATTATGATTGAGCTCAACATGCCCTATACCAATGTTGCTGGTTTAAGAGATACAGCGTGTTCAAAGTTTAAATTTTATTCTGAAATTTCTCAATAATTGAGAAAGTTTTGATAGTATAAATCTGAAACTTGGTAGCTTAATGTTTTTTGGTGTGAGAATTACGATTTTTAAGCTTATTTTGACGTTGCTCCTAGAGGGCGCTAGTTTCACCGTATTATTTAGGCAAATTAAAACATATTTTTTTTATCTATTGAGCCATGCATAAAACAAGTCGAGAATCTAAAATAATGCTCAATTCTACAGAGAAAAGGTACTCTTGTTTAGTTAGTCTAAATCTATCGGTTTTTAAGTTATTTGCATTTAAAAAGTTCAATGTATTTTGTTGATTTTTGTCAGGCGCTGACATTGCTATATTTTTTCTAAGTAGGCTTGTACCAACATTTGTCAAATTTACATATCATTAAATTATTTCGCTATTTTGAGTGCGTGTTGATTACACAGCTCCACAAAAAAAAATCGTGTGCATGGATCTGACTATGTATACTATATGTTTTTTGGGTGGCCGAATCCGAGGTCCAAATTGCTCCATCAGATCCGGTTCTTTTCCTAAGCTCAAAAAACAGGCCTAAAACCATGAAATTCAAGCTAAAAATTATACAATTTGATAAAAACCCAAACGAAATCCCATAATCATATACTGGGTGTCTCAGCTTTTAGTTTACAGACTTTATCTGCTCACTAAGGATAGTTAGCAAAAAACTTTATATATAAAATTTACTTGAATTCGTGAGGCCTATAAAATGACAAATTCCGTTTGACATGTGCTAGTGATCTTGATGTTATGTCAGTGTCAATATAAGTTTTTTAAATACAACCCCATGTATTTTTCGACATTTTTGTATTTACCGAACAATTCTACACATATTTCATGTAACATATGCTATACCTATCTTCAACCGTTTTCGAGATTTTCAAAGTCAAACAGCTATTATTTTACAATACAAAGAATTTTCAGTTTGCCTTGTCAGTTTTGAAACAATTGAGAGGCATTTTTAAAAGTAATTTTAATCAGGTCAATGGTATATTTCAGTAATTATAAGCAATTAGTTTAATAAATTTTCAAATTGAGCACTACCAGTTTGGACACAAGCTTCTAAACGGCGTATTAATCCTCTATTGCATGTTGCACGTATCATTTCCGGGGTTATAGTCCGGCATCCCATACGGATTCTATTTTTTAGATCATCCAGGTCTGTCGCAGGCAGTTGATATACAAATTCATTAAAATTACCCCACGGGAAAAAAATCAAGAGGAGTCAAATCCGGGAAACGAGCAGGCTAAGGAATAGCACCTCTGTTTCAAATCCACCCTTTGGGGTAACGCACATTTAAATAAACCGTCACAATTTGAAAATCTCGAAAACGGTTGAAGATAGGTATAGGGTATGTTACATGAAATATATGTAGAATTGTTCGGTAAATACAAAAATGTCGAAAAACATAGGGTGTTGTATTTAAAAAACTTATATTGACACTGACATAACCTCAAGGTCACTAGCACATGTCAAACGGAATATGTCATTTTATAGGTCTCATGAATTCAAGTAACTTTTATATATAAAGTTTTTTGCTAACTATCCTGGGTGAGCAGATAAAGTATGTAAACTAAAAGCTAAGACACCCTGTATATGTCATCAATTCCATAACCATATAATCTCAAAACTCCACAACCTGAGGCCCCATAACCTCAAAAAACCCAATAACCTTATGATTCTAAAACCCGATAAATCAGTAAAAAAGAGACTTATACGCGCTTAAGCAGTGTCAATCGATATGTTTGAAACGGATTTGCCCTTCAATCCCAGTACCACCTAACTTAACCTCAAAACCACGTGATCCTAAAACCTCATAACCTCAAAAAATCCCATAACCTTGTGATTGAAAAACCTTATAAACCAGTAAAAAAGAGACTTATATGCATTCAAGCAGTGGAAATCAATATGTTTGAAACGGGTGTGCCCTTCAACCTCACTACCACTCAACCTCAAAATCACGTAATCCTAAAACTTCATAATCTGGAACACTTTATAATCTTTTCGGTTCTAAATCTGATTGAGTTTTAGTAAGTAGTGTGAAATATGGAATGATACCACTTTGTATACAATCATACAAATTGTTTGTGTCTTTTCAAATCAAATTACACAAAACATAAAATTTTGAACTTTATATAATCCCATAACTTTTCAGTACGAATCACGAGGTTTTTCAATCACAAGGTAATGGGTTTTTAAGGTTATGAGGTTTTAGGATCACGAAGTTTTGAGGTTAAGCGGTACTGGGATTGAAGGGCAAATCCGTTTCAAACATATCGATTTACACTGCTTAAGCGCGTATAAGTCTCTTTTTTACTGAGTTATGGGGTTTTAGAATCATAAGGTTATTGGATTTTTGAGGTTATATGGTTATGGAATTGATGAAATACGTGATTATGGGATTTCGTTTGCGTTTTTATCAAATTATATAATTTTTAGCTTGAATTTCATGGTTTTAGGCCTGTTTTTTAAGGTTAGGAAAATAACCGAATCTGATGGAGCAATTCAGCGACCCAAAAAACATATGGTATATATACTCAGATCCCTGCAAACGAAAAAACATTTTTTTTGTGGAGTTGTGTTATTATTTGTGCAAGAAGACTAGCTAGTAATAAAAAAATATTACTATTTTACTTGAGGTTTAGCGTAGCTATTCTAACTTTCAACCAATGATAATGTAACGTCTAATTATAGTATACCTGAGATAAATAATTGAGAAATAAATTTAGGCATAATTGTCATTAATAAGGTGAAATTCGATAACAAAGAGAATATCGACACGGATCACGAAGATGTGCAAAATACCATCTAAATAAAAAAAATGATATCCCGTTCCTGAGAGTTATATGACCTATCAGAAAATAATTAATTTTTTAACCATCTGAACATATTATGAATGAGTTGTGGTTTTAAATAATTATTGTTAAAATATGAATTACATTTTTTTAATAAAAAAATATTAAAAAATATATAAATATATAAAAACATTTATTACATCTTTAATAACATTTTTCTCAATAGACCTTCACTACATGCAGTTTGTTCATAGAGAAAAACTAAACGTACCCGTAAAAAAGTAAACTCTCTTAAGTAAATATTAAAACAAGAGGAACTACATTGTCTAGGTTTTATCGGACGGATATTAAAAAAAATAGTTACCCTGACCGCCTTATAATTAACAAATAAACCTTGAAATCTACCTCCACCACTACGAATATTTCGTTCTCTACATTAGGTGAAGTACAAAACAAACATGCACAAAACAAACAATTCAAATACCGGTATTAACGCAAAAACTCACATATATATAAGTAATCCCATGGATGAAACGTAACCAGGTGCACATAAGAGAGACAAATAACGATAAATCGTGTCGCTAGTAATTAAATAAACAATAAAACAATAACTGTTTACAATAACAGGAAGCCTTCGATTTGGATGAATCTTCGCATATTGATACCATGCCGGCACGAAAACAAAAATACAATGTAACACACATTTCCCTTGGCTCTTATAAGACTAACGTGAAGTTCTTCTACCTGCGCAATTCACACGTAAATATGCCATAATCGTTATGAGGAATCATTACAGGATATACTAAACTCGTTACTTTGAGTAATCCAAAGTTATTGAAGAAAGGGTAAAGCTTAAAGCTTCGAGGCACGTTACAGTGACCTAGCATTTTTGCCGCCGTAGGCAGACCCAAAAAATGCCGTACTCAAGCTTCAAAAGAACATTCAAACGTTAAAAAAAATTGTTTTACAAAAGAACTGCGTAAACAAAAGAAACGACGTAATATGATTGAATCACTTATTTCAGAAACAACCTGTCACATTTTGGCAATATTGAGTTTATCACAGCAACATATACTTTTGGGGGTACTAACACATGCTTAATTCAAAAAGAACCTAAATCCCGTAAACATCCTTGGTTATATGACGAATTAAAATATTCGTTTATTTCGTAAACCACCTAGGTTGTTTAACAAAATTGTCTAAATTTGTTTGACTAAATTGTCAATAGTCATTTGCACTTTTAACTAAACTCATTAAAAGTCAAAGCAGTAATAACGTCGACATTCAATAATTGGTTGTTATTGCTGCTTATAAAAAGTTGTTTTTATAAGAACATAATTTTTATATCAGAAACTCTTGGGTAGAAGAAAATTATATTATTAATATCGTATATTAAATAAAAATATACTAGCTAGGAATTTACAGTATTATACGATAATACTATATACATATATAATAACACTATACTAAGTACAAGGAATTTTACAGTTCAAATGCCAATTCAAAATGCATATAAGGACCAACTGCCAATACTACAAGCCGAAAAAGAAAATTTGAAAACTTTACTTAAATGGGTGGAGGAACCTTTCAAACCCTTTTACGAAAATATTATTGAAACATCAAAAATTAAAACAAAATCCAAAGGCACAAAATAAGCTCTATTTTTATAATACTAAATAAAGTTTCGTAAATATTTATACTGCTTTTGTTTATGATAAATTCTTACCTTAGTGGTAAACTTTCAAGCTACACTGAAAACAGCTAAACTCAAGCTACAGTATTACTCAAAATGTTCAGATATACTTACAAAACGTTTTTTTCTTCTCCTGAAAACTCTCAAAAAAGTGACAGGTTGTTTCTGAAATAAGCGATTCAATTGAATTTCGACATTCATACTAATTGAGGTACGGAAAGTGTGCTACAACGCAGGGTCGGCCTCGTAATCCGTCATGTCATTGACGCAAGGACATATGAGAGACCAAAAAGCAGGAGTAAAAATGTGTTAATAAGCTATCGCTTGTGTCATTCAGAAACACCGATTGTCTTCATTGTTTGAGCGTATGTCGCCACAACTATCTTTCTGCATTTCTTCTCGTTAAACGTGAGCGAGTTGGCTTGTACATATGGTTGTAGAAGTAAACTGATCGTTCCACATCTACTAAACTTAAATGTGCAAATTCAAAATAGTTCACATGGACAGAGGACAACATATCACGCACATTATTTTCACGAAATTGGCACAGTTGTTTGCATCACAAACATATATTTGTTATTACTGATTTCAGTTGTGCACAATGCGCAAAACTGTTGTTCAAAACATTATGCACAATGCGCAAAACATTATGCACAAATCAAACCAAAATTTCTTTTTTTATAACAGTATCAGTAATATTTTGTTGGTAGATATTCGAATCTAAATGTCTTTCACACTCTCGGCGCCTACAAAATATATATCGTCGATTGCAAGGAATACATAAAATATGTGATCCGTCTATTGTAAAATCCTCGTAATTTTCAAACAACTTTTTCAGTCTATTCACGTAATGAGTGTACCATTATTGCAAAAATCCACACAAAATCAGAATATTATGTAAATACACTACACGAACTCTAAAAAGAAATGCACAAGATACTTTTTTAAAGACAATGGATCGGGAAATGCGAATCTTCCAAAAAAATATTCACTTTATATTTAAAGTGATTTCTCCAGAAGAAAAATTACTTCAAAAAGACATGAAAGTTGGCTTTCCTCGATTGTAGCTGAATGCTACAGCGAAGAGTTGATAAACGGAAAGATTGAAGTTTCTGATAAATAGTTCAGTCATTCAAGAATATCAACAGCACAACGTTAAAACGAGAACATTATAATTGGGGAAGACCAAGAAATTTCCCATGCCTGCATGGCTTCTGCTACGCCTCGCACGGGAATTGGCCATAGACGGACGGGAAAAACCAATTTTTCGGACTCGTCATGAAATATACTACTGCAGATTAAAAATTTACAACAAAATAAGAAAAATATAGAAACAACTAATTATGTTCAAATTGTGGACTGATGACCGCCTGACAATAAGAAAAAACGGTAAATACATTGAACATTGTCACAAACGTCTCGAAGTATGCTCCGTATTTCTCGATGAATCAATAGACACAAAAAATAGTTAATAGATGTCAGATCTAGCAATCACGCATGCCATTCAATTTAATCTTGTTGAAAAAAAAAAGAAAAAACATCGAGCTAATCTGCATCTGGATACAAAGCAATCAGTGCGGAAATTAACTCCTCTAGAAGAAAGGAAATTTTCAGTCAAAAAAATGTCGATCACGTTATCGATATTTGAAAAGGAGTGGAAAATATTTATATATAATGCGCATAAAAATGACAACTTTTGCTTTAACTGCAAAGTTATTATATTCAAAGTTTGTTCTTCTTGTATAGTCGAAGATTCTTTTACAAATAAGTAATTCAAACCACTAGGAACTTTGTAGTGAGCTAATTAATATTTATATTATGCGATTATTATTCTTGCCTAGTCCCCAATACATTGTCACTTTTTATTACTGAACTTACACGATAAATGATTTTTCCTAACAGGTAACCATGTATCCTATTACATGTAAGTTTTGATTAGCCCTTTGCAACTACATACAGATAAAAAAGTTTCGCCTAAGAGATGAACTCTATATATGACTTATTCCGTTTTTAGATATGTATGTAAGCTGTACACAATGTACACTGTATGTAAGCATGATTAGATTTTAACAGTTACAGCTCTTGAGATATTTGGCATTCAAATAGAAACAAAATCTATTGAATAAGCAGAAACATAAACTAGGCTATATTTGAACAACAGTATACTAATAATTACTAAATGGTTTAAAATATCATAGTTGTTAAAAATATTTCGCTCATTGAATGCAGAACTATCCCAAGTCACAAAATGCTAATTTTACTGGAGAGCATTTTTTTTAATTTTCTCTAAAACTACACATGTTTGAAATAAAATTTGTTTATGATGTAGTTTTCCTAGTATGTGTTCAGCTCTTCTAAAGTTTTTTAAGATAAGATTATTTAAATTAGAATATGTGGACTTAGGATACTTAGTTTTTTGTAGGTAATAGTCTATGTCCACATAGGATTAAATCTAGTAAACACACACACAAAGTGACTTGGGCTAGTTCTGATCTGTATATATTCAGCTTTAGACAAGTAAAATAAGGATCAAAAATTTTTACAAAGAATTTATTGCACAAATAAACATGTTTAAACATGTTGACAAATGTTTATTATATAAGGAAGTTGTTCTATAATACAGAACAGTGGAGAACTAGCCTATGTCCATAACTAATTTGTACTTCACATAATTTATTCAAAAATTCGAATGCAGAACTAGCCTATGTCCACACTGAACGTGGACTTAGTACACACCACCCACGAAGGTTACTTCTGCACTGAATTTATGTAGGCGTTCCCTCGTAGGCCGATAATCTCGATGGGGGGGGATAGCATCAGATTGAGACATGCTAGTTCTGCACCCAAATTCAGCATGTTCGACTGTACTAGATAGTCTTGTAAGTGCAAATTCGGCAAAAATGGACATAGGCTAGTTCTGCATTCAATGAGCGATTTGGTTTCGTTATAGTCACAGAATAAATATTATATTAGATCACTGCTAGTTATTAATCTCTGACCTTGACTCCATATTTATAAATAAAAATTGTTGAAAATATATATAGATTGCTTGAAAATGTAATTGAATGAATGATTAAATGAAAATATAATAAAATATCAATAGACACAGTCTAGTACGAATTAATATCCAGTGGATATATATACAGGGTGTTAGAAAAGTACCGGAACAGCAGAATAACTCGCCAGGAGTGCATTTTTGGAAAAAAATATGTTACACCCGCCTATCCATTGGTGACCTCTAATTTGACCTTGAACATGACGTTCAAGGTCATTTGAGGGTCAACGTCGTTGTTTAAACGGGAACGCCTATTTTTGACCCCGTAATCGAAAAGAGCGAAAAATTACTGTCGGATGCGACCTTGATTACCCTCTTTTCAAATTGTGGAGGTCACCACCCTCATTGGTCAATTTTGTACATTTGACTTTGGTGTGACCTTCTGATGAGATGATTATCGTTGTCTCGAATTTTTTCCATTCTTCATTTTCGGGCTCAAGAATATGCAGTTCCACGTTTATAAAAATGACCTTGACCTTGAAATGACCTTGAGGGACATGATCAAGGTCAAATTTAAGGTTATCAATGGATAACCAGGAATAAACCTTTTGTGACATTGTCTCTCCTGTTTGCGAAGAATCATCCCACGATATTATGAGATTTATTTCAGGGTGGTGACCGGCACAATTTGAAATGAGGGTAATCAAGGTCGCATCCGACTGTAATTTTTTCCGCTCTTTTCGATTCCGGGTTCAAAAATAGGTGTTCCCGTTTGAAAAACCGACCTTGACCTTCAAATGTCCTTGAAGATCATGTTCAAGGTCACCAATGGATGACCGGGAAAAAAACTTTTTGTATAAAATATTTTTTTCCAAATAATGCACTCCTGGCGAGTTATTCTGCTGTTCCGGTACTTTTCTAATACCCTGTATATGCATCTAGTTGGATGTGGAAAAACTTATTTCACCTTAGTAGTGTTCCCAATCCATTTCGCAAATCAGGAAATGTCGAGAATAACCAAAAGTCTGTTAAACATTTTCCAAAAATGAAGAGTGGGATGAAATGGCTGCTCAATTGATATATTGCCTAACAAAAAAATATCAATACTGTGTCTGGCAGTAATTATTACCGAATTGGTTTATAGCGAATGACTAATAAAAATATTTCAAATACTATTTACTACAAATTACACAGGTCTACAAAAAAAATGTTCTGTCTTTGCGCTCAGACTCATCATTTCCTATGTATTTTGATGCACTGAAACCAAATTTGGCAAAAAAAAATTCTACCTCGTCAGTTTTTCTCTCTACCCCCATAACCCCCATAAACTCTTATAGAGAGAATTTTAAAAAAAAGGAAAAGTGGTTTTTTGGGTCGCTGATCACGAATCTGTCAAGACTAAATTCAAGTCAAGAATAAATTTCGACTTAATGACAGCTGTCAACAAGCTGTCAAATTTCACTAAAAAGTAAAAATTTGATATTAAGTGCATATTATTAAGTTTTTTGGGTTGTTGATTACGATTCTGAAATCAAAAATGAATTATGTCAAAAATCATTTTTGACATAATTCATCATCAAAATGAATTATGTCAAAAATCACCCAAAAAACTTAATAATAAAACTTAATAATATTCATATAAATTTTAATTACATACTTTTATGCATACCAATTTTGTTATTTCTGTATTATTTAAAGTTCTTTGGTTACTTCTGGTATGTGTACTGTATAAGCTATTTTACAAGTAAACAATATATTTTTCGTAGTAAATAATACATATATTTTAATTAGCTTAAAACGTTCTGAATCATAATAAGATTTAAACTTAAGCGAGACCATAATATGTATGTCTCTGTCGGTTTGTATGTCTTTAATAGACGATAACTCGATGGACTACTTAGGGTATAGCCTGAAAAGACATCTTAAGGGAAAAATAAATCTGTTTTGCCTATTTATGTAACTTACTGAGTTTTAATACAAACTTTTTGATTTTTATACAAGCTAAGTAAAGATATATCCAAAAAAAGCTCATCAAATCTGGCTATGAACGAGATGGAAATAGCGGTCATGTCGAAGCTCGAAGCGAAAGTTTGTTGTTGTCAAACTTTTGACAACTGGCTTTCACAATTGTAAAATAAATAATAGCTGTCACATAATGTAACCTGTTCCGAACCGTTTTTTATTTTTTGTTTTCTTTTTTTTCCAAAAAAAAAAACTGATTTACTCTGAAAATAATCACGCCAATCCCAAAGTGGGTCGACTTTTATTCTGTTCTTCTTTAATTGAAAAATATTTTTTGGAATTTTCTTTAAATTTCCAACTCCTTTACTGTCAAAACTTTATTCTTATAATAAAATAATTCTAATTAAATAATTTCAGGGTATTTTATACCTAATTTCTAATTTAATTTAAGGATTTCTGATATGGATTTTTCATCAATGCGATAAACAATTAATTTTTCTGTACTAATTTCAAAAGTAATTTCTTTTTTTTCGTTGGCGTTTAAATATTTTACATATTCTATATTCTGAAGAATTGGAAAAATTTAGAACGCAGAGATATCCATTTGTATCTGGAATGACACAATGTAGTTGCTGAGTTCCCATGATTGGTTTCGTTCTTGAAAATTGTTCACTCAAGTTGTTGACAGCTTGATTATAATCCTCTTCTGATGAAAACTTCACCTCTATATTTGGAAGGTTTTCCAGTGCAGAAGCCCAAGCATATAATTCATAATGGTGGCACTTCACTTGGCGTAGCGTATTTGTGTTTGAGTATCGCTGTATTTGTCCAAATATTTGATGTATTCTCAAATATTCCAAACATACCATCCACACATATATCAAAATACTCAAATATGTTTGAATATTTAGAAACAGTGAATACAGTGACGGACGTGTTGACAGCGACAGCAGGATATTACCTGAATGCTTCTTATTACCAACACATGTTAAATCTACATAAGTACAAAGTTACTAAAAGACCATGACGAACACGGCGCTGGTGGAACCAAGTGTGGACGGTTACTGCAAATATTCGTCTTGTTTGACTTCTTTGATGTGGGCTTGAAAACCGACAAGTGGACGGAAACGCATATTTGCTGTTAGCGCTATTCGCGTTATTTGTACAAATAAAGCAAATATAGCGAATAGCTTCTCTACACATCGCCGTTTTTGGCCAAATACAACAAATATACGAATACGCTACGCCAAGTGAAGTGCCGCCATAAGAGGTGGTTATTTGCTTGTCGACCGCTATTTGGAGGGTTGCTTGCGCTGCGTGTCGTTTGATCGTACCATCGATACCGTCACATGGCCCTTTCCCATGGGCAGTCGCGAAGAAATGCCATTGGGCAGGTATGCCAAAGTCAATTGCATGATAGTACAAATTAAGGGCTGAGGCGCTCCGTCGGAAAAATAATGAATATTGCTAACAGTATCAGATATTCTTTTTATGAAATCAGTTATTCATATCAGAAATCCTTTAACTGAATTAGAAATTAAATATAAAATACACTGAAATTATTTAATTAGAATTATTTTATTGTAAAAATAAAGTTATGACAGTAAAGGAGTTGAAAATTTAAAAATATTAACAAATTTTTTTTTCAATTAAAAAACTTAAAATAAATTAGAAATTAAGTATAAAATATCCTGAAATTATTTAATTAGAATTATTTTATTATAAAAATAAAATTTTGACAGTAAGTTTAAAATTAAAAAAAAATACCAAAAATTTTTTTTTTCAATTAAAGAATATAGAAAAAAAGGGCCCACTGGAATTGGCGTGATAATTTTCAAGATAAATCAGTTTTTTTTTTTTTTGGAAAAAAAGAAAACAAAAAGTAAAAACGTCGGACTGAAAAAAATAACGGTTTTTCCAAAAAAAAAAAACTGAAAAATTTCATATATATTTAACCTGAAATTTGTTTGTATTTTTTTCTGAAAATTACATTTAAAAACAAAAATTAAAAAAAAACGTCCCGATAGGTTAATTATTGGAAAAGTTATGGTTATTTGAAAAAAAAAGCCATTTTTTGAAAAATTCATAACTTTTTTTGGGTTGGGTAAAAAAGTTTTAAAAAATTCTGAGAACCGTTTTTAATAGGGTAGAAACAGATAAAAAACTTTCAGCCAAATCGAAAGGGGTCGAGTTTTAAAGTGGTCGATTTGACATGGAATGACCCATATATACATAAATATGTCACTATAAATTTACATTCTATATGTATGTTATTGAATGAGTAGTGAAGGCGTCAAACCAGCCGAAATCGTTCGAAGACTTGGAGCACAGTTTGGGGAGACTTGTCTGAGTGTACGAATGGCACAAAACATTTTTGGAAGGACGAACACAGGGTTGAAAATGAACCTCATGTCCTTCGTCCTCGAGCCAATGTGAATAAGCGAAACATTGCCACTGTTCGGCGCCTTCTGAAGGATAACCGCCATTTGACGGTTGCTGAAATTGCAACTTAGATCGGGATAAGCTTCGGGAGTCATTACAGATGAACTGGGGTTTCGAAAAAATTTCCGGAAAAGACGCGAGTTTCCGAAACGTGATTCTGCTTCACGACACTGCCCGCCCCCGCAAAGACAATCTGACACGCGAAAATTGGGGGAAATTCATTGGAAAACATTGGACTCTCACCATGCACTCCCTATTGTCCTGACTTATCCCCATGTGATTATCATATGTTTGGACCACTGGAAGAAGCATTAGGAGGTGAGCGATTCGTCGATGCCGTTGGTGTTGAGGCTTGCATGCCTATCTGGCTGGAAACACGCCACCGTTCTTTTTATGATAATGGCATTAAAAACTTCCGATCCGTTGGGGAAAATGCATAACAAAAGCAGGAGATTATGTAGAAAAATAGCATGTATTTTGTAACGAAATTTCAGTTAATTTCGTTACATTCTCTTGTGCCAGGTACGTGTCAATAATTAAAACAGGTAAAAAACAACCGTTTAGATCAGTTATTTAATTTTAAGGAATCTACGGTTCTACTGGATTCAAAATCACAGGTAAGGTTAATTTTTTCTTTTTAGTTAGTTATACACCATAGATTCATTCAAATTTGTGAAAAGAAAACTTTACCTGAGATTTGCATAGTAATCATATTTCGATATATCTGGCTAGCTATCTCTCTCGTTCCTGTTTTAAGCAACAGGATTATCTTATAAGTTTTTTTTACATTTTTATCGTAATTTGTTTGAGTTCAACCGATAGACTTTAAATTAATTTGTTAGGTCACTCAACAGATTAACGTTAGTTCCCTATTAATTTTTATCGTTACATCATCTGCTGCCTGGAATTATGCTGCTGTCCTAGACAGAACGCATTTTTTTCTTTCTTATCTGGTTAATTTAATTTTGTATATACCTTTCCAATATATTAACTGCTTTATATTTTAGTTAAGACAAAGGTTTCATATACCGATTTTCTCATTGTAAAAAATTGTTTTGGCTACCATTTTGTTAATGGAACTATCTAACTATTATGTAGTTAGTACAGTAGATACGAGTATAACCATCGACTGGTTATTTTTTATATTATTTTTAATTAGTTGCTTGTATATTTTGCAAAATTTGTATTTTATCCAATGATTTCGTTGTAACCATACCATCAAGTCAACTAGCTCTGTTACTGGTTTTCTTCAAACTTTTCATGTAACCTCGCTGAGCCATTAGAAGTAGCAGGAAGTCGTGCAAGGAGTAGCTGTCAGGGAGATACAGTCTGTGGATACCCCCATTAAGAAGGTACCGGATGCAATAAGGCTTCGGATGCAATAAGGACCTTCGGACTTATTGCATCCCAGTCTCCTAGGCTACTGTGGGGCAGTGGCGGTGCGTGATATTTCAGTTAGCCATATCTTGAAAACGACGCATGGGACCCACTTCACTTTTTAGGTGATGGCTATACACCTCTTACAGAAAGGATTTAAAGTGAAAAAATCGGTCAGCAAAGTTTGCGAAAAAATTTTCCCAAAAACACTGAGGCACTCCCTGGGTTCTCAGTAACGCTCTGTGGAATATTTGCAGTAAATTTTTTTTCATTAATCTAGGGAAACAAACATAAGGAGACGTTTTTCGATTTGTTGCAAAATATTTTTTTTGCAAAATAGTTATGGCCATTTTAATTTTAATTCTTTAGGAACATTTTGTTTCCCAAAATTAAAATGGCCATAACTTTTTGAAACAAAAATATTTTGTAACAAAACGAAAAACGTCTCCTTATATTTGTTTCTAGATTATGAAAAAAATATACTGCACAAATTAATTCCACAGAGCGTTACGAGAACCCAGGAGTGCTCCAGTGTTTTTGAAAAATTTTTCGCAAACTTTGCCTGACATTTTTTCACTATAAATCATTTCTGTAAGATTTGCACTTAAAAAGTGAAGTGGGTCCCAGCGTGTTTTTAATATGGCTAGCACCGCACTGCTGTGGGGTAAATTCCTTCCAAGCATATTTCTTGGCCAGAAAGAGTTTGATAATTTTGTTGTAGTCCTAAGAGCCTAGTAATTAGAGTAATTAAAGTGGTGACACTTGTAAACAATTTTGCAACTTGTAAATATCTTTTAATATATATATATCTTATCTTAACCCAACTGTTGTATTATCTCACATTAGCTGCGTTCACCTTTCAGGTTACAGATCTCAGTAAATAAACTTACCCACGACTTGCCCTGAGCTAGCTGGAGCTACGTTTTGTAACCTTTTTGGGAATAGGTGCCAATCCTTCACCCCAGGGTTACATTGCAATTTTCTTTTTCTATATTGTAACAAAAAATTTAAAAATTAAAATTTCGTTTCATATTTGATTTACCCTCGTACATCATGTTGGGTCTGTGTAATATACTCCTATCATTGTACGTGTCGCGAGAACTACAGATGTTTTGCGGTCCACAAAGTATATGCAAACAAATTCATTTATGTATTAGCTGTTTACAGTCTCAATGTGTAGAATAAACGATTTTGTGGTCACAAACATGTAAGTATTTATAACCGCATGTACATCGTAATAACCTGCCTCTATCTGCTAACACACATCTGATTAAAATCGTTATAATTTAATAACATCCAGTCGCAAGCGAAACACGCTGTGTATACAGGGTGTTTACAAAACACACGTGATTTTCGGAAAGTCGCTATGTTTCGAGGATACAGGTTTCGAAGTTTTTCGAAAAAAGCAATAATAATATTTTTAAAATTATTGAGGAAACCCAAATAAAACTATGTCGTACTGCACTGGACCTACCTAGTAAAAAAAGCTCCAAACATAAGCTTTTGTCTTTTAACAACATTACAATTTCTAAAAATTATATTTTGGACAAGTTAGTATAAGTTAGTTCAGATATCGAAAACAAAGATTAGTTTAATTGTATGTTTTAAACGTTATAATGACGTATGCATCACATATAGGAACTTGCCAATGGGAATTCATTACAGGCTAAACTTGTGCAATGAATGATATCCCAATCGTCATATTCCTGATAGAAAATTATTCCAAGTAGGCATTATTGTCTTCATGAAACAGAACATTTAAACAAAACAGAGGACCAGGAAGTCCAATGACTGTAACAACGATATTGTCTCCTTCAAAATAACTTCCTTGGGAAGCCACAGAGCGCTGGAGACGGCTCTTCCTTTCCTCATAGCAGTGCTGGAACTCATATACTGGAATAGCCTTTAGCTGATCGGTTACAGCCGTTTGAGTGTTTCCTGTGGTCCCGAAATGATGATCTTGAGGTGATTTTCACAAGGACTCAAGTCAGGCGAATAAGGAGGCTAAGGAGCCACAGGAATGTTTTTACTGGTAAAAACTCGTTTACTGAAATGGCTGTGTGACAAGGCGCATTGTCGTGATGCAACATCCAGTTGTTCTTGATGTTTGGTCTCACACGCATGATCCTTTTTCAGTTCCTGAGTTTTTCCTTCCAAGTTTTTTCAGGAACCTTTCTGTAAAAGTGTTGATTTATTGTTTGGCCTGGAGGCACAAACTCTTTGTGGACAATTCCCTGGCTATCAAAAGCAAATCAGCATGCATTTGCTGCACATCTTCGACTTGCTCATTCTTTGGGGCCTGGAGAGCTTGAAATGTGCCATTCCATGCTTTAGCTTGTTTTCCGGGTCGCACTCAAACGCCCAAGTCTCATCACCACAGTTCCATAAAATGAAATCATTTTCAATCAATTCCAAAAAGTCAAGCACCTTTCTCTCCCTGATTTTGTCCTTTTGTTCCTGCGAAAGGTTTTTCTCATCCCCAAAGTCAAAATCTGATGTACAGTGGTGTGATTCAAATTTAACAAATCTACCCCGATCATTCTTGTCGTCAACCGCCGATCTGAACGCATAAGATACCGTATTCTACATTTTCATCGGTTCTTGAAGAAGAAAGACCTTCCGCTGCGTGGTTCATCTTCAATCGACTCTCTTCCTTCTGATAATGCCTTACACCACCGAAAACCTGATCTCTTGGAAAACACTGTCTCGGTAGGCGTGTTGAAGTTTTTCAAAAGTATCCGTTGTGCTGTGTCCAAGTCTAATGCAAAACCTGATAGCACACTGTTGCCCAAATTTATGTCACTCATCTTTAAAACGCACTTGAAAAAAAAAACAGTTTACGAAAACAGTCACAAAGGACAAACAAGTGACTCATTCAATTTCAAACTGAAGGTGTACATTACATGTTAACCTACCGCCCTTCCAAGTCCCGTCCCATTACTTATTTTACACTCTTCGTATTATTGTAGAAAATGATTCCTGCTGATTTTTCGCCGAGTATTGCATTTTTTAAATGTCTTCTGCTAACATTGGTTAAAATTCCTCAACTACTTAATGTCTCGATTTTTTACCGATAACCAAATTTCTCATGAAATGCAATTAGTAATTTCCACAGCAACCATATACGTATGAACTGAACAAATCCTAAATGAAGTACTTGAGGATCGTTTTCAACATCAATTATATTATTATTAAACGTTTGGATTGGAATTATGGGCGAATGACTAATTGGACTGGTATTTCTACCAGGAAGACTTACCGGTGAGGTGTATAGAATTGTTTTGAAACAATCAATACCTGAGGTTCTAGAATATATACCCATGGCAACGAGAAATGCAATGTGATAACATGATGTAATGCCAGCACATTTTTGTGGGGGTTGTGAGTTTTTAAATGCAACATATCTATATCGCTGGATTCGTGGACATCTCTTATGGCCTGCTCGATCCCCGGACTTAAATCCCTTGGATTTTTGCTATGGAGCCATCTGAAGATATTAGTTTAAATTAGTGGAATGAAGACGATTTGAGAAATCTGATGATAGTTCATAAGTGTAATGCAATAAGAAACAACAGGTATGTATATTTTTTAAAGAGTTCAGCAGTAAATAATAAGAAAATTAGGTTCATAGATCCGTGAACATGATTTTCCAACAAGGGGAATAATTTTATTTTTTCATTTTATCGAAAAAAGTCATTCGTGACAAAAGGATTTGCTTGTTTTTAGAATGAGATCATCGATAATTTTAACATTATACGAGATGTGTAAATTAAGTAATGAGACTGATTTTTTTTAATTTCTTTAATCGAATAGAATTACAGTTCAGTATTGTCTCATTCAAAACAACTTCCTTGGGAACCCACACAGCCTAGAGACGGTTCTTCTATACCTCATAATAGTGCTGGAACTCATATACTGGAATAGCCTTCAGCTGGTCGGTTACAGCCATTTGAATGTTTTCTATGATCCCAAAATGACGTCCCTTGAGGTGCTTTTTCAATCCCGAGAAGAGAAAAGTCACAAGGATTCAAGTTAATAAGGAGGCTGATGAGCCATAGGAATCTTTTGAGAATGCCTTAAACCACCGAAAAACCTGGGCTCTTGAAAAAACGCTGTCTCCGTAGGCGTGTTAAATATATAAATTAAATATAAAAAAATATCCGTTGCACTGTGTCCAAGTCTAAAGCAAAACCTGATAGTATACCGCTGCTCAAAATTAATGTCACTCATTTTTAAGACGCACTAGAAAAAAACGGTTTACAAAAACTGTCACAAAAGAACAAATTACTCTAACAAGTTCAAACTTGTACTGAAGGTGCAATATATGGTAATTTACCGCCCTTCCAAGTCCCGTCTCCGCAGCGTTGCTAGATCGGGCGCTACATTGCCAGTCTCATTAATTAATTTACGTACCTCGTATGTACTGTATGTCTAATACGTAAAAAAAGTTATTGGGAAAAGTTGCTTAGAATTGAAAGTTTTGAAAATTTTATTTTTTTCCCTTTTTGTGATACATACTGTATATGTATCTATAATAATAAGAGTAGAATTATTCTTATCGGTAGCAAAGGACACGGAAACGATTTTTTTTTTTTTTAAATTTATATTTACTACTTGAAATGCATAAGGTATTTCTTCATTTATTTTAATCGTGTCTACAATTATATTATTATTCCGATCGTTTACATCAACAAATGCCTCTACAAGTACATGTCGGAATGCAAAGTAATCTTTGGTGATCCCTTAATATTTCATACGCATGCAGACAATCCAATTTCGTAGAATATGCCATCGTTCGCGGTAAATATTTGAGGAAGAAGTCATTTGCACGTACTTGACATTGTCGAATGGGGAATAGGAAATGTAACAGAATTGGTGTCATCCTTTCAGATAGATGTAAGCAGTTTGCAATCAGCACGCAAGTGTTATTACATCAATGTATCCTTTTGCATGAGGATACAAGCGCACTGACTGTCACAAGTATACCTTGATACGCAACCCAAATCTATTGGCCTTGACTATTGAAATGAAATTAAGGTTATGTTATTGCTTTTGCATCAGAACTGCTCTGTAGACTGTTAAATTAATTGGGCGTTTAATTATGAACATATGGCTGCCTATAACGTAGAATATATGTGTTTGATAATAATTGATCATTATTTTACGTATTACTGACGTATCTTTTTTAAAGTTTGTTATATAATTTTTGTTTCTACTTTATCAACAGTGGGAAGAAACCTAATACGGCATCGCGTCAGATATCTAATATATCTAGTTAATCATTATTATACACTATAATAAATGAAAATAATTGCAATTTATTTCACGTATTATTATTATAAGTATTAAAAACACAGTTATTCAAATTAGAATATAACTCCTGACCTTACGACACTAATCTTTGTAGTTGCTGCCAATGCAATAAGTAATGATACCAAATTTGATATCAGGCTTGAATTTGAGGAAAATCCACATACTTCTAGTCGACAAGCAGCCCCAATGTTCAATGTTAGCCATTCATCGATTATTCGAACATTAAAAGAAAATACGATGCATCCTATAAAATGATACCAACTCAAGAGCTCACGGAAAACGATTTTGATAGGAGAACGAATTTTTGTGTTGCTGGTAATGTTAGATAATAATGTGATCCAATTAGAACATGTTTTGTTTTCTGATGAGTGCATCTTTACACTTAACTGTCAAACTAATCGTCAAAATTGCCGCTATTGGTCTAGGGAAAATCCTCACTGGATGAAAGAAGAGCATACGCAATACCCTGAAAAGGTTAATGTTTGGGCAGGAATTGTCGGAGATCATATCATAGGTCCTTTTTTCATTGACGGCAATTCGAATGGACGATTCAGTATGGAGTTCCTCGAGGAACTGTGCTAGGTCCAATTTTGTTTGTAATATATTTAAATGATTTACTAACCCTTAAAAAGCTCGGGAACAATCATTAGTTTTGCTGATGACACTGCCGTCTTTTATGAAGCTCCATCCTGGGCCGATCTAAAAATAAAGGTACAAAATGATTTATGTAACATCTTTGACTGGTTTAATCATAAAATACTTACTATCAATTACACCAAAACCACATATGTAGCTTTTAGCTGCAATAAAAGTAATATGCCAAACTTTGATAAACTAGAAATAAATTCATGTGGAAAATTAATTGCAATAAATAGATCTGATTTTACTAAATATTCAGGCATTCATATAGATAAGTTTATGAAATGGGATATACATATAAATACATTTACACAAACGCTTTGCAGTCTCTTGTATAAATTTAAATTTTTAAGTAAAGTGTTAGATACAATACAAATGAAAATATTATATCATGCGTTAGTGGAATCGAGACTGTCATACGGGGTGTTCGGATGGGGAGGGGTATTGGAGGTTCATTTAAAAAAAATTAACTGTACTACAAAAGAGATTTCTAAAAATAATGTTAAAAAGAACACATAGATATTCGTCAGATTTGTTATACAGGGAGGCTAAAGTTATGGATATCAGACAGTTATTTTTTTACATGTGGTAAACAATCAATAAGGTTAAACCTTAGCAAAGGTACAACAACCAACTCATGACTATTCTACAAGAGGTAAAACTAACAATAAGCTGCAAATTCCAAGTTCAATTAAGACAATAGGTCAAAGGAGTTTCCTGTTCTTGTCACCTCGTTTTTACAATGGCTTGCCTTTAAATGTAAGAACGAAAAACAATTTAGATACAGGTCAAAGAAGTATATTTTAAGTAAAAAAATAGATTTTTGTGTTTCAATAATTAATGTATAAAATAATTTGTTTTTTTTTTCTTTGTTTTTTTATTTTGTTCCTTTTTTTGAATACTATTTAGTTACGAAAAAATGTAGATTTTTTAGGTATATTTAAAATAATTGCAATGGAAAACAAATAATAACAATTTTGGATAATTAAACACACAAGGCCCCACGACAAATTTATTTTTTGTGGGATTTTGTTTATTTCTATGTAGTTAATTATTGTTTTGTAAAGTAGGTTTAGTAGTGTAATTTAAGTAGGTATACTGCACACTGTATAAAATATAAATGTACAACAAAAAC
Source organism: Aromia moschata (assembly GCA_029963805.1). Classification (NCBI taxonomy): domain Eukaryota; kingdom Metazoa; phylum Arthropoda; class Insecta; order Coleoptera; family Cerambycidae; genus Aromia; species Aromia moschata. The sequence continues at coordinate 1,732,750 of JAPWTK010000047.1, read as the reverse complement.
AGTAAATAAACATTATTATTATTATTATTAATGACAATAATTATTTAGCACTACTCCAAAATAATGTCGTGCCAACTTTTACAAACTTATATCCTGATCCATCAAACCCACAAGTTCCGACGAATATAATATTGTTTCGACAAGATGGAGCACCGTCCCATTACAAAATCAATGTCCGGCAGTATCTCAACCGAATATTTACAAATCGGTGGATAGGCAGGCGAGGATCTATGGAATGGCCAGCACGATCCCCAGATCTGACGTCGTTAGACTTTTTCATATGGGTATATATCAAAAGTATTGTATATAAAACTAAACCCCTCGACTTAGCTGACTTAAGAAATAACGCTTGCGATTAGAACGGTCACGCTTGAGATGTTGAGTAAAGTAAGAAGAAATTTCTATTTAAGATTGTGATGTTGCCAAGACGTTTGCGGCGAACATCTCCTACATTGACATTTTTTACATTATCAAGAAATAAACTTATTACTTATTAATTTTTGAGTGTGTTGTAGCGAACTTGTGTGATCAAATCATTTTATTCTTTTTCAATGTTAATTTTTGCAATAAATCTGAAAACACTTAGTATATCTGAAACAGGTGAAGATAGATATAGGATATTGTACACGAAATGTGTCTAGAATTTTCTGAGGAATCCAAAATTGGAATAATTGATAGAATGTTGTATTTCAAATAAGAAAGTTAGTATTGGTCTCTGTTACATGACACACCCAGTATAAAGAGTTTTTTGTTGAAAAAAATGCGCAACTACAAAAGTACCAATCGAACTAACCGAGCGTTTTTCCGAACACGCCACCATTTATTTATTATCTAATTTACTCAATTTGGCTGATACACACTGTATATATTAAAAAAATTCAATATAAAACACGAGAAAAAACCTACGAACTATATACTTTCCATGTTCGGATTTACATGTGTCATACGTACTTATTCAGTATATCCCACTTTTCAATACTTAATACGTGTTAATACAAAATATTAAAATAACTCGCACACGGCTTGCGGTTATTTCCCTCTTATTTCTCTTACCTAGCCCAACAAATATGATGACTGATGACGATAACACAATCTGGAATTCATTTTCATAGCCTGCTTAAGGTAATTAACAGAGGTTAAAATTAAAATATTTACGATGCATAAATGCAAATAATCTTCACTTGACGTCAGAAACTTGCATTTCATCACATAATTGGCGTGTTCAGATTTTTTTAATTCCATTTAATCAACGCTACCGTACGGCCATATTCGTTCTTAGAACAACACGGCTGAGATCATATTATCCACTGTACTGCTAAATCTATACGCTGAGAAGTTTGTGTTATGATGTATTTTTATCATCGAATGCAATCATCAATTATTACGGCCATGGCAATTGGCTTCTTCTTCAGACACTTCAACAGAACGGCTATTTTCAATCAGTTCAGTGCCAGCAAAAAAAATTGGCCGATAAACGACCACGCACAAAACAAACAAAATAGAAAAGTAGGTCCCGGTCGATTTGTCTAAAAATTGATTATATAGTAGTTCTCGACTTTCTGAACAAAAGTTCTCATGTACCAAAAAAGATCCTATGATTAGGATTCAAGATATAGAGGGATGAAGGTTGATTATCTGGCTATATTAATGAATATGCTTAATTATTTTGCAGATCATAGACTCAGAGAATTAATAGTCAGCAAGAAATATTTCAATAAAAAAGTTACAGACATTATATATACCTGTAGTATACCGTGTGTGTAAAGCCGACATCGGCCAGTTATGAAAAAGGACAAACAGAAGTGAGACGACAGATAAGAAGCAATCGCACACTCATCTTTTATCTATGACCGCACACGTATCGAAAGGTAGTGAGGGAATAAGACCGGCCCTCTCACCACCTGTGTTTGTTGTTAGAACGATAAGTCTAGCATTTGTCCTTTTTTCGCAACTGGCCGATGTCGGCTTTGCACAAACTGTATAGTTAATGTTTTGTATAAAAGTTTTAGGATTTTCCCCGAATATCCATTAGTAACCTTGAATTTGACCTTGAACATGACGTTCAAGGTCATTTGAAGGTCAAGGTCGTTTTTTCAATCGGGAACACCTATTTTTAACCCCGGAATCGAAAAGTCGATTCGTAAAAATCGTACAAAATTGACCAATGAGGATGGTGACCTCCACAATTTGAAATGAGGGTAATCAAGGTCGAATCCGACTGTAATGTTTTCCGCTCTTTTAGAGTACGGGGTCAAAAATAGGTGTTCCCGATTGAAAAAACGACCTCGACCTTCAAATGAAGGTCGTATTCAAGGTCAAATTCAAGGTCACCAATGGATAGCCTGGGAAAAATCCTAAAACTTTTGTATAAAACATTTTTTTCTAAAAATGCACTCCTGGCGAGTTATTCTGCCGTTCCGGTACTTTTCTAACACCCTGTACGATGTCTTGTATATCTTAACTATATATAATGTCTATAACTTTTTTATTGAAAGATTTCTTGCAGACTAATAATTCTCGAGTCTATAATCTGCAAAATACATTAGGCATATTCAGTATTATAGCGAAATAATCAACCGTCATCAATCTACATATATGTCTTATCCTTTCTCCTAATCATAGGATCTTTTTTGGTACATAAGAACTTTTGTTCAGAAAGTCGAGAACTACCATATAATCAATTTTTAGACAAATCGACCGGTACCCACTTTCCATATGTTTTGTGCGGGGTCCTTTCAAGTAAAAACATAAAGCCGGTTAAGTGGGTGGATTTCTAAGTATTACCGCCCCCTTTTCACCGGTACGTTTAGAGCTACGAAAACAAAATCTTACAAAGGTTACTTAGATTTTCCGAAATTTCAGCATATGCTATCAGAAAAAATATTTAAACCAAAATGTTGCCGCTTTTTAATCATTTTTTTTTAATTTACAACATTTATTTTCTGATTACAACGATTTGTCGTACGTACATTATGTCGTACTTTTGTCCAGAGATTTTTGAAGTATTATGCAGCGAATATATAAAATATTCGAACATTATGATGTAATTTATAGTAATCTGTGGATAGTTACATTTTGTTGTCAAAAATAAAGACAAATATTTCTGCCTTGCTTCATTAGTTGCTTATATCAGTGAAACACGTTAAAAGCTTATTTGATTATTACTTTGAATTATATGCCAAATGAGACTGGTGCTTCATCACTTTGTAAAAGGATTAGAACTTATGATCTTATTTTTATTATACGGAATATATGGAGACATCCAAAAAAACGTCATCAAAGTTGGCCGAGAAAAAAAAGACGTATTTCTATTCTTGATCGAATTTATAACCTTATTTACTTGTCAAGACTGTCACATCATATGACAGCCATTGTTTATTTTACAAATTGTGACAGTCACTTGTTAAAAGTTTGATATAACCGAAAAACTTAGACATGACCGCTATGCCCATCTCTCTCGTTCATAGCCAGAGTTGATGACGTTTTTTTGGATATCTCTATATTTGTACATCCATTTACTCTCAAGGTATTGTAACTCTCACTAAATTTACTTAATTTAATATGTATATTGTTGAGTTAATTATTATTATTAATTGTTTAACCTATTTTACTTCAAATATTAGGTACTTATTTACAAAAATCTGTTAAGCCCTTAAAACGTGTGTTTCACTGATAGATATAAGCTACAAAGGAACCAAGACAAAGATATTGTTGTTCATTTTTCACAACAGAGAGTAAATATTTACAAATATTAAATAAATAACTCATTGGTTAGAGGGAAGGGCTGCGACCATTAGCATTAGACCCTTCACAATGATGAAAACAGGATATGCGGTGAAGTATGACTCGAAAAGCTGACATTATTTAACAACCTTTTTTTAAAATTATTAATACACCCGACTATGCTAATCAAGATTCAGATTTTTTGTGCCACACAGAAATGTGTGAAACTAGAAACTAACATGGTAAAGCCTATTCATTTACATAAGGAAGGTTTCGTTCAAATCAATTGTTTGCTAAAATGCCGAGAATAGCATAAAATGAGAAAACGAGTTTTATAACAAATGTATTCCAAATTAAATAGTATAGCGTATCTAGTAGAAAAATTAACATTTTTCTCGGCTGGCAATGCAAAAAACATAGGCCGAGAAAATAATTTTCCTATACTATTGCACATACTATTGTTTCTATAATAACAATAAATAAAAAATAAGTTATTTGAGTACGAAACGGAAACCAGGCACCAAAGCATGGAATGGCACACTTCAAGCTCTCCAAGATCCAAAAAGCAAGAATGAGCAAGTCGAGGCTCAAATGCATGCTAGTTTGCATTTTTGATAGCCAGAATTGTCCACAAAGAGTTTGTGCCTCCAGGCCAAACAGTAAATCAACACTTTTACAGAGAGTTTCTTGAAAACCTTCGAAAAAGGATCATGCCTTTTCATCATGGGTGTGAGATCAAACATCAAGAACAACTGGATGTTGCATCACGACAATGCGCCTTATCACACAGTCATTTCAGTAAACGAGTTTTTAGTCAGTAAAACATTCCTGTGGCTTGTCAGCCTCTTTATTCGCCTCACTTGTGTCCTTGTGACTTTTTTCTCTTTCGAGATTGAAAAATCACATCAAAGGACGTCATTTTGAGACCATAGAAAACATTCAAATGGCTGTAACCGACCAGCTGAAGGCTATTCCAGTATATGAGTTCCAGCACTGCTATGAGGAATGGAAGAACCGTCTCCAGTGCTGTATGGCTTCCCAAGGAAGTTATTTTGAAGGAGACAATACCGAATTATAATTCTATTAGAATAAATAAACTTAAAAAAGTCAGTCTCATTACTTAATTTACACACCTCGTATGAAACGAAAAAGAAAAATAAGATTAAGATGATTGAAGAAAGCTTCAAAATTGTGTTAGAGTCAAACTATGGTGAGTAAATAGTAAACTATGACGAGTAATGTTACAAAAACTGTTTGTTTTGATAATTACAAAAAAAAAATCCAACTAATTGTTTCATTATTTAACCTCATAAACAGTAATGTATCATTAGGTGCTATTTACGTCAAAAATATCAAACGGCTTAAACGCTAAAGGGGCGGTTTCCTAAGTTTACTAATTCATTAAGTAATACACATTTTTTTCGTAAATTACGTAATTCCATATTATTGTAATGAACTAAACTTTTTTTATTGAACTTCCATTTATCTCTAAGCACTAAAATCTTTAAAACAGTGAAAATAGATTAAAAATAAGAAAAAGTTATAGGTGTAGCAAATTGTAAAGTATATTTTATGTAGATTTTTGGCTTTATATCTACGTCACCAAAAAACGAACTTTACATGGAGTATGGAAGTCATGTATCGTTCTCCATATAGATATTTTTATTTTATGGCAGGTACCCTCCCGACATATTAGTGTGCCTTATAAGGATCTTCTGTGCTGTCGAAATGACGTACATCCCAGATTCTTAATATTCTCACGAACCATCATAGCATGACGTGCGTCATTTTAGTTTTATAATTATACGTGTATATCGTGAATTAAGTTCTTTGAGTGTAACGAGTTAAGGACGCTTACAGACTTGAGAACAGTCTAGTGTGTACGTAGTAGGAGGTATTCAAGGCATTCCAGTTCACCACAAATAGTCCAATCGACGAGCGAAAGCCCCCATGTAAATTGGTCACTAATTGTTATCAGCAAACAAAAAATATGGTCGTATAGAGAAAGAAATTCTAAGAAAGATAGCGTTTTTTTCGACTCGAGTTTTAATGGCGAACATAACCAAAAAAATTCGCAAAAGTCAAAAAAACTTTTTTTTTTCAAATTAAAAAAAAGCTTCAAGTCCTACACAAGAAAGTTAAATTAGAAAGTTGTAGGTCTTAAAAATGCGCATCGAATGAAATTTGAACGAAAAAAATCGGTTGATAAACATTTGAGAAAAATGAAAAAATATGTCAAAAATCGCGTTTTCGTATTTTTTGCTCTATAAATTCCAATTTTGTTTGAACAGACTTCTTGTTAACTACAAATATAGCCCAAGACAAGCGGAAAATGATCCTTTATTCAGAAATTAAAAAAAAATCGAGTTATAACGATTAAAAAAAAAAACGTTTTCAAAAATCAACTTTTAGAGAGGCAAAAATGATCGTACAGAAACGATCATGAGCTCATTTTATTCACGAAGACTTGTACTTTCATGCTATTAAAAAAAAAATCGCTTTTATTTAATTTTTGTATAAAAAATGTGTTGTAAAATTGGATCATTTTTTCGAACCGGTTTTTTTCGAATAACTTTTTTTATTTTGGTTTTTACATTTTTGGCCGTTGCATATTTGAAAACTGGCATTCAAGACACGCGTTTAAAAAAAAATGAAGGTCCCACGACCTCAGGGAGCCGAGATGTTTTTTTAATTCCTGACAGCGCTGTATAACGTCCGATTGACTTCATTTTTACACGAAATAGATCTCAGACTTTTACTTTCTAAAAAAAAAAATTATTTCAAATCATTTCGCGTAAATTAAGTTGACATAATTGCTTGCGAAAGAACAGCGCTGGGTGCGGCACGCGCTATCCGGACGGCGCTAGCCGCACAGCAACAGAGTGGAGGGACACTCCGCTTGGACGCATCGAAAACTAAACACGATTTCAAATCGATCGCGCTCGCAAAATTATCTTTTCCTCCGCTTAAAAAAATTATCTCGGCTCCCTGAGGTCGTAGGACCTTCATTTTTTTTAAAATGCGTGTTTTGAATGCCAGTTTTGAATGCAACGCAAATTCAAAACCAAAAATGTAAAACCAAAATTAAATACTGTCCTCAGATCAGCTCTACTAAAAGTTATTCGAAAACAAATGGTTCGAAAAAATGATACAATTTTACAACGCATTTTTTATGCAAAAATTAAATAAAAAGAGATTTGGTTTTTTAATAGAAAGAAAGTAAAAGGCTTCGCGAATAAAATGAGCCGATGATCGTTTATGTACGATCATTTTTGCCTCTGTAAAAGTTGATTTTTTGAAAACGTCTTTTTTATTTTAATCGTTATAACGGTTATAAAATAAAACTGTTTTGAATTTTTGAAAAAAGGATCATTTTCCGCTTGTCTAGGGCTATATTTGTAGTTAACAAGAAGTATGTTCAAACAAAATTGGAATTTATACAGTAAAAATACGAAAACGCGATTTTTGACATTTTTTTTAATTTTTCTCAAATGTTTATGAACCGATTTTTTCGCTCAAATTTCATTCGACGCGCATTTTTAAGACCTACAACTTTCTAATTTAACTTTTCTTGTGTAGGACTTGAGGCTTTTTTTATTTACAAAAAACCGTTTTTTTGACTTTTGCGATTTTTTTTGGTTATGTTCGCCATTAAAACTGGAGTAGCAAAAAACGCTATCTTTCTTAGAATATTTTTCTCTATACGACCATATTTTTTGTTTGCTGATAACAATTAGTGACCGGTTTTCTCCCCGTTGATTGGGCTAAGATCAGATTTAACTGCTTCGATACTGTCCTCAGATCAGTTCTGTTGCAACATAATGCAGTGACATCTAGTGAATAGTAGCAGATTTTAGCAATATGATTCGTCTAGCAGATTCGTGTTCTACTTAAACTGGCATTCTATTAAGACATAGTTGCGGAAATGTAGTATTCATTAGGTGGAAGATCAATGAAATTCGATCTTAGCCTGCGTCAAAACAAAGACAAAAAAACCTTGAAACGTGTGGACCCCCGACGTGTGTCAAATGTATAAGTAGGTATAACGTTTCAAATATATTTAAAAAAATCTATCGGCTTTAGATACCTATCAGGATTTTTTTCCTTTATACTCGAGATAAGTAGATTTCCATAACCACATAACCTAGGGCTAGCTGACTTCCATAACCCCTTGCTCCAGGATGGGCAGATTTCCATAGCCATGTAACCGAATGCGAACAAATTGTTGTGGAGACATAAAAGTTCTGTCACTTGTCGATAGGGCAGATGCTCAAAATATTGGTAATGAAATTATGAGGTTATGAAATTTTACAGCTATGGAATTGTGAAGCTATGGAGTTTTCGAAGCTATAGGGTTGAGAGATATGATTGGATTATATTCATGCCTCTTCATTAGGTCGCTGCGTGCTAAAGTTCACAGGTCTTAGATATAGAGTTTTTGAGATTAATGGGTTTGAGATTGAGATTACGGAATTTCAGAGTGATAGAATTTCGGGTTTGAGAGTCATTGACTGGATCATACCCATGCCTTTTCATCACGTTGTGTCCCAAATTCCGCAGAACCTACTTATAAGGGTTTTGAGGTTATGAGGTTATGAGGTTACGAATCTTTGGAAATCTCTTGTCATCATGACTGAATCACATTTATGCTTCCTCATCATTTACTGTGCTCTAGCAGTTGTTGAACACAGGTATAGGGTTTTTGAGGTTAATATTTTTGAGATCATGGGGTTTTGAGTTTGTGTGTCGTAGAGTTGAGGGTTTCTGAGACTTAGGGTTATTATTAGATCATTCCCATAACACTAGATACAATGATCAACTCGTCAAGTATATAACATGATGTCTGATTTAGTGTTTTTGATCCTAGGGAAAAAAATTGATAGTTGTAAATGCATCCTGACCTCAGATTTTGATTCAACGCTTTGAAAAACGTATAAAGTAAATGGTCTTCTTCGGCTTTGTGTTTGCGTGACAGTGTTATTAAAGCTACTGTGTAAAATGTATTTTTTGAGGTTATAAAAAAAACTGGCGGTAAACGAGGAAAACTGAAGTCTGATTCGTGTTCAGCGACCCCAAAAACATGGAGTAGACTGGGTCTGTACTTCTGCGCATTGGAAAAACTTGTGGTCCTGTATAATAATTATTGAAAGGGAAAAAAAATTGGAAAAATCTTAATCAAACCAAAAACATGTTCATCATTTATATCATAACTTTTTAATCGTTTAACGATGTTGTTCACTGAAAGTCAACCTCAATATAAATACGGCAGCAGTATTTTCTACAGTTAAATAAAAATTATTATAATTATTTTTTTCGTACCACACGTATCGGTAGCAAAGATAAATAATATCTCTTTCCTAAGTGTGTACTGTGCTTTACGTTGATAAGTGATTATGTCAACTATTAACTATTCGGACATTGTCATTTTCTTATTCACTCTATCTCGTGGAGGAATGTATATTTTAATAATCAACATTCATTTCAGTATTACAATGGAATAATAACACAGGTACACAAAAAAAAAAAGTCCTGATACTGAAAGGAGAAGTACCTTCTGGTACGTTTTTCGGTGTGCTAAAAACGAATCTCGGGTCAGAACTGACCCATCAGCCTTAGATTTCGCCCCAGCGCACCGTAGCACCCTCCCAAATGGTCAAATGTTCACATCATATAAAAATTCAAAATAAATATCTCATTCTACGTTTTTCGGTGTGCTAAGAACGATTCTGAGGTCATGATTTACCCATCATCCTTAGATTTCGCTCCAGCATCCTTCAAAGGGTCAAAATTTTACGTCATATAAAAATCCAAAGTAAATGAGGTCAGAATTTACTCATGCCCCTAAGGTTACACCCCAGCTACCCCTAGAACCTCCCCCCCCCCAAGGATCAAAATTTTACTTTATATAAAAAATTCAAAATAAATAACTCATTCTACTTTTTTGGGGTACTGAAACCGAATATGGCAAATAAAAAGTAGTTTTAATTTTCCTATCTACCGTGGGCACCGTGGCAAACCCCTTCATACCCCGCGGTTTTAAAATTTCACTGTGGATGGGACGTAAATATGTTAGCAGACTATTGTTGGATGATAAAACGAGAAACTACAACAAAATAGAAAAGGATCCTGTACCAAAGACATATGTAAGTGATTTATGATTTTTTGAATCGTTCTAAAACTTGACCATTTGGGAGGGTGCTAGGGGGTGCTGGGGCGAAATCTAAGGGTCATGGGTAAATCATAACCCCAGATTCGTTCTTAGCACACCGAAAAATGTAGAATGAGACATTTATTTTGAATTTTTATATAAACTAACATTTTCACCTTTTGGGGGGTTCTGGGGGTGCTGGGGCGAAATCTAAGGGTGACGGGTAAATTATGACCTCAGATTCGTTCTTAGCACACCGAAAAACGTAGAATGAGATGTTTATTTTGAATTTTTATATGATGTGAAAACTTGACCATTTGGGGGGGGTGCTAGGGTGTGCTGGGTCGAAATCTAAGGGTGATGAGTCAGTTCTGACTTGAGATTCGTTTTTATCACACCGAAAAACGTACCAGAAGGTACTTCACCTTTCTGTATCAGGACTTTTTTTGTGGTCCTGTGTAATTTCCATTAAAAAAGAACTTACTAGACCAGTTCAGAAAGATACCTTTACCAAGGCGCAGACATCGAATGTGGAGATAAAATTTAAGCTAATAACGAAAGAACTTAAAATGGAGTCAGTATAATACAATTTTAACGCACTCTGTAGTAATTTAAGGAAATAATTAATTAATACATATACAGTGTGTTTCTAAATGAAACAGCATAAATAATACCAGTGAATTTGAGGTAAGTCCATTGAACTAAACATACCTTAGTCCAAGGTTGCACCCCTGTTGAGATATATACCCTTAAAAGTTCCCAAGCCAACATACATTTTTATTAATAAATCAAGAATGGAAAAACGTCTTAAGTTTATATTTACTATGAGTGATTCTGTAGCAACAGTGAGTATTCCAATGTGAAAACAGATACAATTGGTCCATAGAGGTTGCCGCAGTTGACAATGAGCATGATCATTTTCCCTGAAACTTTTAGACCGTGCGGATCCTATTTTGATAAATTTGTATGCACATACATAAGTGTTTAACTTGCAATTTCCAACTTCTTTTTTCTGCTGACACTGATACATATATGTATGTAAAACAAACTACAAATACCGTACGTTGTCCGAAAGGCATTTTAACTTTAGCCAAGTTTCAGTAACAAGGTTTCAGAATTATTCTAAGATAAATGTCGTGTTAAACCCAATAATTAACATTTTCATTCACAATATTATTCAACAGAAGAAAATGTTAAGGGTTACAGTATATATATGTATGATCCATGCTCTCATGATTGTCTCATGATTGATCTATAAAAAATATGTACCTAGAAGTTAATATTTCAAAACCTTAATACATAATTATTTTATTGTTTGTGTAAACATGTTAGTTATATTGATTTATTACATTGGAATTCCAACGATTATAGAGAATCTGGGGAAATTAATTTTATTAATTGAACAATATCCTGCAGACAATCTGTATTGAAAAACAGACATAACAGATGGAAATAAAGAATGACTCAAGCCCAAGTGGGATTTACCTACAAGATGGTACAGCAATTAACTTAACTTGGAATTTTCGTGTTATGTTTTCAATTATTATTATTAATTTTAATGTCATAACTAAAGCCGGCAGATCCGGGCGGCAGGCATACAGTTTTCACACATGTGTTAAAACACTGTGTGCAAAACAATGTGTTGCAACACTGTTGCAATTTATAAAGAAATGTGTTCAAATTACCCTGTTATTTACGTAGAGATGTGTGAAAACTTTATACCCGCCGCCCGGATCTGCCGGCTTTAGTCATAACCATTTTCTTATAGTGGCGTTTTGGATTGGATTGAATTTCTGAAGAATTGATTTAATACTATTTTCTTTTTTTAGTTTCTGCACAGAATCGACATTAGATAATTATTTTTCCTCTTGACTGCGAGAATCCTAAAAGTATAAAAATATTTGATTTGAAAATTTGATACGACTAGTATATTTGATATTTGCTTTCTCTTTCAAACTGTCAGAAGTTCAGAAGTAAAATACCAAACCAAACTCCTAATGTAAATAACACAAAAGCATATGGCTATTCAAAGGGTTGAGATAATTAGTGTGAAACAAATAATATAAAACAAATAAATTATAGTTTTACATAACATTGTGACAGTGGTTATTTAAGCATTAAGGGAGATAAGTAAAATTTACCGCTCAAGATCGAGATTACATCCGAGTGTAGCAGGCGGTTGGCAATAGAAACTGAGATCAAAGATATTTACGTATCTCCTGAATTGCTTATAAGTAACTAAGATCCGGAAATGTGTCCGGCAACACAGTGCTCGGCACTACAAAATTCTATGATAACGAAAGTATAAACCGTCTTTTTTAGACGCATTGACCTCTATTCCCTAAAACGCTCCAGAGCCAGCGTATGTGTAGTAGTACGCCATCCCCATCCCCGTCGTCGCGGGAACGCGGAATACTCATATGGAGTTTTACACGCGGACACGTAAACATTCGGAAGCCTACTTATAACTAATAACTCTTTTTCTACTCCAACTATTTCAATTTAAAAAAAAAAATCATATTTTATCTATTAAGGACTGAACAAACTTTAAGACGCCTTTACATTAGTCAAGTAAAACGGACAGGCAAGTAGTCAAGTTGACTGTCCGAAGTCCGTCAAGTAAAGTGAACAGTCAAGTGAGTAGAGAGTGGTTTTATTTTTGAGCCAGTACAGCTTTCCTCCTCCATCAAATTCGTTTACCTGCCTTCATATTGGCATGGCTGGGACAGGATGTCGTGTTATTATCGTCAAGTAGAGCGCGTGGGTGGTATATAGGTTACCGTTTATTTGTATTTGATTAAAAGAATTTCATATTGGCGTGGAAAATGCCACCTCAAAAATGGAATCATACCACCACATGCAAGTTTGTTGCTTTGTTGCAAAAAAAAAATGTTGCAAACTCCTGTAGTTCATTCCTGTAGTTAAATATGATAATGTTATTTCATCCTGGAGTGGGTACTGGAACCTTCGGCGTAGAAACAAAAAACTGGACGTTTTCCACGAAACACCGAACTACTACACTTTTCTCGACGCGCGTTTCGCCAACCAAGTTGGCATCTTCAGGAGAAGATTAAAACTAAATTCTAGCCTACACATTTGCACCATTTATACCAAATTTATTGCCACGGTTCACTGAACCGTAACTGTCTTTGTTTATCAGAGCAAACAGTGGACTGGTGGGTATCGGACCGTTGTCCTTATTCATACTATTGTTACACTTAATGATTTCTAAACTTTCAAAGGCAGCCAACTGTCTACTGTTTGTTACATTTCTAATTAATTTTAAATTATTTATATCTATCCTATGGTTGTTGTCAAAAGCGTTTCGAATTGTCAGTATCTCTACGAAAAGCCGTGGAATTGTACAGGGTTCTCTTAAATTTATGCTTCCTTATTAACTTATCAATTAAATGGACTGAATAACCGTTACTATTAGCTATATTCTTAATTAATTGTTTCTCATGTTCAAACCTCTCTTTACTGAGGGGGAAATTTAACAAACGGTGAATTAGAAAATTAAAACTTGCCATTTTATGTTGAAAAGGGTGGTGTGAATCGTTGGGAATATATCTAAGAGTCGCGGTTTCTTTCCTATATACATCAAACTCTAACTTATTTTCACTATTTCTAATAACTAATACATCTAAAAATGGTAGCTGTTCATTGTGTTCCACTTCATTTTTTTTAATATTATTTCATGTTTTATTCGTGCTGGTATAGCATCGCGCATTAAAATGTCCGCTTTTGGAAAGTCAGATTAAATTAAGTAAAGTCTCGAAGCATTCCGAAGACATTCTTAAAAAAATACTTATATTCTCTTGGATCTTCATGATAAAGTTCTTTTAACACAAGTACAGAACCACTTCGTAAAGATCTCTTTGCTATCCAATTTCTCACCCATAACCTTTTTGTTTTGTTAGATTCCTCCTCCAATACTTCCACAAGTTCAGCTACTAATATTTTTGTCACGGTTTTGAATACGTTTTTTACTTTAGCACGTCGTTTAAAATCCATGTTGCAGGCAGACAGTTTTACTGGCACATCACTGAACCAGCTTAAATTGGGACACAACTTGCCACTTTACTTGCTCGTTTATAAAATGTAGCAAGTCACTTGCCTACTTGCCCGTCCGTTTTACTTGACTAATGTAAACGCACCTTTAATGTCAAGTCAGGCATGCACTTTAGAACACTTTTTTGCTTGGCAAGGTAATTGCCCATTAAATAGAGACATCAAAAGTGGCATTACCTTGTAAAAGATCAAGGAAAGTTGACCTTTGGTATAATCCTTAAGTTTAATGTATTTTTTGTAATTAATATCCTGAGTTTTAGACCTTGAGGAGCTACCACTCGCGCAGCTATATTGGAAAAATTTGTGTAAAAAAAACAGTTTTTCGCGAATATCTAGTTTTTGGTACGTGTTACGTGAAAAATAATTATCAAGGCCGTGTATCAATATAATAATTATGAAGGCCGTCAAGCATTTTGAAAGTCAACACTGTTTTTTGAAGACAACACAGATATCTCTAACTACCCGAGATTAAAAGTGTAAACCCAAAAAATCTAGTGTTTTCACCAAGGAAAAAGTAATATTAATCATGCAAGCAATATGATAGCAGCACTAGAGTAGATGTGAAAAAAAGAATTAAAGGGATTTGAAGAAAATGTGTTAATAACTGTACCAATGTGTTAATAATTGTAACAATTGTACAATAAATTTTCATAAAAACTGATAAATATTTAATTTATAATCAACGATTTTTTTTTATTTAACTTTCCTCCATTTCTGAAAAATTCTTAAAAATCAAAGTAAATCAAAAATATCCTTGGAAATTTATTACTTTAACTCCCATGATGTGCATATGAGCAAAGAGAAAACTGAAATTCTTTGTAGTATGGCAAAATGTGAGTTCATTTTTTCAATTTGGAAAGAAATGACAAGAGGGGCCTTTTTCTAATAACAAATAAAGGATTTGTGAGAAAAAGGCCCCTCTTGTCATTTCTTCAAATTGAGAAACTGAAAGTTTATAACTTGGGCTAAAAAAATCCAGGGTGTTCCATTTGAACTAAACAAGTCAACTTATTAAATTATAATTGGCAAAATGTAATACAATAAATTCAACACTTGAAATTGCATTTTTCAAAGGGGAGGGTCGATAAGGCCGGTTTTCGACACAAATTGCATTTGGGTGAAAAAATTTGAAAAAAATCCCTGTAGTATCTACTGACGAACTAAGTCGATTCCACCCTAAACGGACCACCCCCACCCCTACTAGCTTCCCCCAACCAGCCCTCAAAATCATGACAATACCATCACTTGGTAAGAGCATTTTCAAGATGTATGTGTATTTCTATGTTTTTTCGGGGCCGCTAAAACTGAATGTGACCATCAAAAATCATTTTGCCCATTTTCCCGCTAGTATCCCCTTACCACCCTCTGGAAGGTATCTAAGTTTCAATTTTCGTATAAAATCAAGATGTATGTGTATTTCTATATTTTTGAGGTCGCTGAAACCGAATATAACTACACAAAATAATGTTCACCTACTCAATTACCCCCTAACATTGAATGCCCTCACATGTCCGTTGCCACTATATATGGATGTAGTACCATATAATATAAATGTTTTATGTTCAATTAATTATAATATAAATGTTCTATATTTAATTAAAAGAAACGTTATTTGCGGTGTCGATAAACGCCGATGACGATGTCCAGTTGGTGCGTTCCAGGAACTTGGGGAAAATGGGCAATTGAAATTATTTTTGATGGTCACATTCGGTTTCAGCGACCGCAAAAACATAGAAATACATATATCTTGATTTTATACGAAAATTGAAAATTCGACCCCTTCCGGGGGGTGGTAAGGGGGTACTAGCGGGAAAATGGGCAATTAAAATTATCTGTGATGGTCACATTCGATTTCAGCGACCCCAAAAACATAGAAATACATATATCTTGATTTTATACGAAAATTGAAAATTCGACCCCTTCCAGGGGGTGGTAAGGGGGTGCTAGCGGGAAAATGGGCAATTAAAATTATCCGTGATGGTCACATTCGATTTCAGCGACCCCAAAAACATAGAAATACACATACATCTTGTACATACAAAATGCTCTTACCAAGTGATGGTATTTTCATTATTTTGAGGGGTGGTTGGGGGAAGCTAGGAGGGTGAGGGGGTGGTCCGTTTAGGGTGGAATCGGCTTAGTTCATCAGAATTTTTTTCAAATGTTTTCACCCAAATCCAATTTGGGTCGAAAACCGGCCTTATCGACCCTCCCCCTTTTAATTACAGTGTATGGAAGCACCCTTTGTTTTAATGTCACGCACAAAAATGAAATGGGAGCACTCTTCCCAAAAACAGAAGTTATGACGGTTTTTCTGTTTTTTTTTCTGACCGTAACGTGTCATTAAAAAAAAAACAGTAGATTTCTCAGAAATGGCTGGGTTTTGGTATGGGTTATGCTATATGTTTTCGACTCAATATTGTGTGCTTTTTTCCAAGTAATTTGTAAAATGTATAGGGTGTTCCATTTAAAATAAGGAAGTTAGTCGAAGCCCAGAAGTATATAAATACCCTGTAAATTCGGATATATTTTAAGAAGGTGGGGAAAAAGGTTGCAAACAACCTCATATATTCCATTTTTAGCATTTTTTATGAAAGCGATTCTTCGATATGGCCTATAGATAATTTATATATACAGGTATACGCGCTAAAAACCTAGAGGTTGACCACTTGGGATTACATTGGCAACTTCTAAATTATAATATTAAAAAAAACAGACGACTAAATTGGCGAAACGCGCATCGAGAAAAGTATAGTAGTTCGGTGTTTCGTGGAAAACGTCCACAGTTTCTGTTTTTTTTTTACGCCAAAGGTTCAGTACCCACTCCAAGTACGACCATCAGTCAGTGTAATTTGCAGACCCCTTGTATAACAAACTCTGGGGTTGTCTATCGACTACGTATCTACATGCCTGATCGATTTTTGAGAAAAGTTGTTTCCGAAAAAGGTACCTAATTTTCGTCAGATACATAGATCGTAATATCAAGAAACTACGAGCAAAATGATTTTGATTTGTCAGAGCTTATCCCATAGACAACCCCAGCCTCTATAAAGCGTGTCTGCAAATTACACTGACTGCAGGTTAATGATGTCTAAGGTTGGCAGAAACGGAACGCGTCACAGAGGCGTACGCATCACAAATATAATTAGTATCCTTTCGCACGTTCGCCATATTTTATTATGAAATTATATCACACTATTCAACGTATCGCATATAACGGAGGCTGTACAATAGCTCCAGCTGTCACAGGCCTCCTGCAATCAAATCAAATTGAGGCAACCCCCACCATATGCTACATGACTTGCCTATGTACGCCGTTTCCGTATGCCAACTTTGATGATGACAAATAAAATTAAACGTCACAACAAACAAACAGTCAACGTACCATAGAAGCATGGGAAAATATTATATAAATGATAAAGAGTAATAAATAATAAATAATTATGTAAATTACAAACACCAAAACATATAAACACATGATAAAAATCGCGGCTTTACTTATCCTTATTTTGATTATGATGTAATATAATAACTTCCCACAAAATAAACATGAAATGATTGAATATTTTGCAACATAACTACTCATTAATACTTACCAGGAGTTTGATTAGGAAACTTTTAATTCGCTGAAATTAACAACTTTAAGAGTATCTAATGATATAGTACATAAAAACTACCCTAATACTTTTCACGTTGAGGTAGTTATTATTAGTGTTTCAAACGTGTGTTGTAACGTAGTCATGTTATTGACGTAAGATGACATATATGAAAGATCAAAAAGACGGAGTACGAATGTGTTAATAATGTATGTACATTAGGGTGGACCTTAATATTTTTTTTTTCGTTTTTTCTCAGCGGGCCGGGTGAAAATCAGTTCTGGGTACCTAAAAACTTGTGCGGAAACCAAAACTGCCGCGATCGGAACCTTTTTTCCACGTGCCGCAAAGCGCCGGAAGTTTCCTATGGGATTTACATGTTAAAAATCACTGAAAACGTTCGATACGCTCAAAAACTATGAAAATCATCAAATCTGATAGTCGCAAGGATATATTTCCATGTATTTTTTTCCTCCTGAATCAGATGGAATAGTCAGATTTCGTTGAGTGAAAAAAATTATGAGCGAAAAATGCGAAAAAACCAAATTATACTAAAAAAATTGAAAAAAGACAAAATAATTTATTATGATGATTGTACCTGACTCTGAGGAGTATTAAGCATATCATGATTCAAAAGTAGAGGTAAAAACCCACAATTTGAAGTCCGGTTGAAGACTGTAGGTGCCTCTGAACCGGAGTTACGATCATTTCAAGTTGTACGCAATATTCAGGAGCGTATCGGTTTTTCGACTGTTTTTTCGACGACTGTTTTTTCAATCCTGATTCTCAACCGATAGATTCTCCTGCATCTATTTGCATAATTTAACGGTAGTATGAAATGCTCCATATCATACGAATAATTCTTTATCTTAATATAATATTACCTTTAACTTGAAGCTTGAAGTCATTTTACATTGATTATAAGAGAATTTCGGATTGGAACATACTATAGTGTCCGACGTTCGTACACATACTTGTAATAACGTTAGCATTATACTTTGGAGTTAGGGAGCTGCTATGTGCTTGTTTCTCAACAATCGAGTAGTTTAAGGGTTATTCAAGCTTGAGCAAACGAAAGAACAGAAGGATGAATTCTCGAAAAAATACGGGGTTTCTCGAAGTTGGTAGCTTCATTCACTCTGACATTAGCCGCGGAAATTTTTTCGTATTACTACCAACTTCAAGAGAACTCGAGAGAGAAGAAGTTTCGAAGAGAAGAATTGAAATTGGCGACGGTCGTAAAGTGGTCGTTTGAATAGATTCGTTCGGAAATACGCCTCGGAGCGATCCGAGCAATCTGAGCAGTTCACCCGAACACGCATTTTTGATTCGAGAAAAACCGTATTTTTTTCGAGAATTCATTCCTCCGTTATTTCGTTTGCTCAAGCTTGAATAACTCTTAAACTACTCGATTGTTGAGAAACAAGCACATAACATAGAGATTTGTATTACTACCCGATTATACGACGCAGCTCCCCAACTCCAAGGTATGATGCTAACTTAACAAGTACGTGTACGAACGTCGGACACTATAGTATGTTCCAATCAATGTAAAATGACTTCAAGTTAAAGGTAATATTATATTAAGATAATGAATTATTCGTATGATATGGAGCATTTCATACTACCGTTAAATTATGCAAATCGATGCAGGAGAATCTATCGGTTGAGAATCAGGATTGAAAAAACAGAAAAATCGCCTTCCGCCATATACGCTTCTGAATATTGCGTACAAGTTGAAATGATCGTAACTCCCGTTCAGAGGCACCTACAGACTTCAACCGGACGTCAAATTGTAGGTTTTTACCTCTACTTTTGAGTCATGATATGCTTAATACTCCTCAGAGTCAGGTACAATCACCATAATAAATTGTTTTGTCTTTTTTTCAATTTTTTTAGTATAAATTGGTGTTTTTTCGCAATTTTTCGCACATAATTTTTTTTCACTGAACGAATAAACGAAATCTGACAATTCTATCTGATTCAGGAGGAAAAATACATGCAAATATATCCTTGCGACTATCAGATTTGATGATTATCATAGTTTTTGAGCGTATCGAACGTTTTCAGTGATTTTTAACATGTAAATCCCATAAGAAACTTCCGGCGCCTTGCGGCACGGGAAAAAAGGTTCCGATCGCGGCAGTTTTGGTTTCCGCACAAGTTTTTAGGTACTCAGAACTGATTTTCACCCGGCCCGCTCAGAAAAAACGAAAAAAAAATATTAAGGTCCACCCTAATGTACATACCTATTGCTTGTGTCGCACAGTGGTCAATTTTGAGATTCTAGGACAAAATTCCAACTCATGTTCTCAGAATTAAATTGTTTCCTTAATAATGTATAATAGACCCATTAAGGTATTTAATGCTGTAAAATTTATTATTATATTATACATTTTTATGACCCTTAACGAGGGTTCAAATATGTATAAAACCAGGTACATGCTTGAGAATATTTTTGTTGTCTATTTGACCCTAATGTGTGCAGTTGAATCTCCGTTGTTTTTTGTGTGAAGTGAATTTATTCTCGATGGACAATTGCATGTCCTTTATTTTGGTATAAAATAACTTGTGTTTTTTTTTTAAATCAGAAAATTTTCGGTTATAGTTGGTTCTGTAAAAATTTTACATTTTCTGCAATATTAAAGTTTCTCGAGAGCTACAATTTGATTTCCGCTTTCTTCCGCGTTGATCTTTTTTTCCATAGATTGCCTGTAACTTACTCTACTAAATTACAAAAAAATTGTCTGCGTCTAAGTGCGTCTAATTATTTTATCCTTAATTTTAGAAACGTATGTCATACCTCGCAGAAGCCTGTTCGAGATATGGGTTAGCGAACTGAAAAAGGGCAAAAGATATATGAAGATGTATTCGTATATTTTTAATTACTTCAATCTTGCAACCCCTGATGCTAACTTAGAAGACGTTCTTATGAAAAAAATTCGTCATTTAGCCATAAATTGTCTCAAAGATGGGCAGAATGTTATAGAAATAAGGAGAAGTTTTTAAATAAACACAAAACATGGTTGGAAGACCTGGTTGGTTTTACCTGAATTACAACCATATATACCGGATGTTCAGAGCCAACCTGCAGCTTCCAGTTCAAGTAGTCCAGGGAGCCAAAAAAATTATTTGAACAATCAAGTGAAAAGACCAAAAGACGCAAAATACAGCCATTGCTAGAGACAAGCACTAGTAAAGAATTGATTTATGCGGCTCAAGCAAGTTTACAGTCTGAGGGTAACCGTGATGCAGCAACATTGCTAAAAGAAATTGTATCTACTTCTCCGAAACGTGCTACACGTATCAAGAAGTCTTTTCACTCCCCTGATGCTAGAGGGCGAAAGCTAAATAATGAAGAATCACTTATTTAGACGGGAAAATGACCAAAAGATCGTATATTGCTGTGCAACAACGCCTAAGAAGTATTGGCTCCAAGGTATGTCCATCATATCCTTTCCTGATTGAAGCCAAGGCAAAGTGCTATCTGGAAAATGTCGTAGTTACAGAAACAGCACGGACAGTGGCGTGGGTATACAGTGGCAAGAAATATGCGCTTAAAAAATACGATTTATACTTTAATTATCATATAGTCGTATAGTGACAACATACTTTCCCGGACATTAGTTATTATACAGTGTGCCCATGAGTACTCGTATAATTTTTATGTAACTTTATGTTTTTTAAATTTCATCTTACACATATTTATTTTTCACGTTCGAAAGGAAGTTGCCCTTGTAAAACGTACTAAAATATAGAACCTACCAAAGAGTACGCGTACCAAATAGTAAATATAATTATATCAAAGGAAATGTTCGGCATAGAAACAAACAAAAATTCAGACACTTTTTCCACAGCACTGACACATTATATCACATACGCAGGTCTCGGCAGCCCCGTTCACATCATCAGTAAATTAATAAAACTCTCGTTAATCATCTCTTGATGGCATCAGCATCTGAGCTTACATCATTCTGATGTCTTCTGATGAAAGTGTGTCTAGGTGTTTGTTCATTTTCTTATTGTCAAAAGAGGAATACAACTGGCTCTGACACAAACTTTATTTTTTAGAAGTAGCACATTTTAAAGTAAAGTATAATGTTTTTATATAAAAAATTGAGACAAGAAATAAAACTGAACTGTTCCAGTCTATACTTCAACTATAAATTATTGAGTCATCCACGTAATCTGTGTTAAAAAACGGTCGAGGTCAAAGTAATTTAATATGGTCAGTGACAGAGGTTGCATTCGATACAGTATACTATAATGGTAATCAGTTAACACTTGAGAGTATGAGAATAGATAAATTTTGTTTCAGTAGAAGATTTTATTCATTAGCTATTTATTAATAAAACTTTATGAGTGAAATCCATTTTGAAATTTTATTATACTTAAATACAAGAGACTCATACATAGATTGTTGTTTAAAAAAAAATGTCGGAATATCAAAATGTTTTTAATTTGCGAAATGATGAACTTATTCCATACTTTATATACACACTGTATACAATTTTCACTATGCACGCTATTTACAATATGTACACTGTGTCCATTTTTTTTTGTCCCACTTTTAACGGTTGTAGAAATGTTATTTTTATGTAATATGTAATATGAGCTAGAAAATTCAACAAAAATTCAACTTCTACAGGTTTTTGTATAGTTTTACGCCGTAGTGTAAAAATTTGTACAGGCCGTCAAATGTCAAAGTTGCTGACATAACCTAATTTTTTCTAATGGAACGCCCTGTATATTTTTGTCTACTTCAAAAAAATAGTTTTTGTCGTTATCACGGATATATACTACATGTACCTTTTATTTTTATTATTTAAGTGATTTTGTTTATAATATTACTAAAGTATATTAATACATGTATATATGTATGTATTATGCGAAATTATCCACTTGTTTCACTTAATAGCAACGTATTGATGACAATCAACGATAACAGTAGCAGGTAACAAACGATAAACTCAGATATGTATCTAGATGCTATTAAATTGTAGTGTGATGGAGTTTTAAACAATCTGCCGAATATTAAAACAAAATTAAAGGCTCATGTGGCATATCTAAGTCATCATGATGAAAATTTCTTTTCAAGTAATTAGGTGTTGTAAAATTACACAAGGTATTCCAATAATAAAATGAAACATGCTCTTTTATAGTAAAACTAGTTCAAATTTTCACAACTTGTTTCACAACAAAATTTGCATATGAAAAGCTCCGTCAACTTCGATGATTTTTTTTTAAATGGCTTGGTACTATATATGTATGTAATTCTATTTGTCACAACCAACGATGACTCATCGATTATCGGTGGTTTAACAACTTGCAGTAAAAAAAAATATTTAGGATTCCAGCAAACCGTCTTGCTTAATTAAACTATAGAAGAATCCCTCCTTATTTTGTAGCAGGTTTTCAGGGGAATCAAATTCAACAATTCTTCCAGCATCAACTACCATAACCTGTAAGAAAGTAAAAAACATAATACCGATTAAGTTCAAGAAAAGAGATAAATTGTAATAGCAACTTGTGAGAGTTTGTACATACAGGGTGACCCCGGATTGAATTATCTATAAGTTAAATGGACAAAAAATTAAATTTTTCGACAAAAAGTCATTCTTCATAAAAAGTTTGAACCAGTTTTTTGTTTCTACGCCGAAGGTTCTAGTACCCACTCCAGGATTGTCTTGAAACGTCCAGAAAGTTTGTTGTTAGTTCAATTTAAGATACAGGGTGTTCAAAAATAGCAAAAAATAAATAATAGTGAATAGTAAAGTACCTTAAATATTAACGCTATGTAAAAAAAAGTTATTAAGAAAAATTGTTTGCAATTAAATTTAATCCTCAAATATGAAAGCATGGCCTACTAATCAATATTAAGTATTTTGAAGAGATTCCGCAATTATTATCATTGTTATAAATTTGAAGTATAGCCATTTTCCTTTAAAAAAAATCCCAAAAATATTATTTAAACATTTATTTTGAAGAAACAGCACGTCCAGATAATCATTTAGCCAATCAACACTGTAGTTAATAGTTTGTCTTTACACTATTTGTTCTCAAAGTTCCTAATTAGAATATTTGAAATTCCAGTAAGCCATGAATAAGGCAACTGTTATTGTTTGACATTGTGTTTGACAAAACGCTTGAAATTTCAATTATCGATTTTTAATTCCAAATAATACTAACTTTACAACATAAAATTATGGTATCGGTAATATTTCTTATCGTCATGCAATTGAATTATTTGATGAAAAATGTCCAGAAGTCGAAATTAGCCGTCAAAGTTTGAAAAAGTTGGTACGAAAATTTGATTTAACCGGTGATGTAAAATGCGGAAAAAAAATCAAAAAAGGTCCATGATGACGATGATGCAGCCACAATTTTAGTTTTAAATTCAGTCGAAGAAAATCTAAAACTATCACTAAGAAAGAAATCTGCATAAATTGATATTACCAAAACACACATTCAAAGGATTTTAGGCGAAAATAAGTTTAAAGCTTTCAAACCGAAAAAAAATACACACGTTGGAAGTTGGTGATGATGCACGTCGATTGGATTTCTGTTTAGAAATAGGAGCGAGGCTTACTATAGATATGAATTTTCACAAGCGTATAATTTTTTTCCGATAAAAGCACTTTTTCTACCAATGGAGTGGTATCGTCGCAGAATTGTCGTTTTAGGGCACAAGACAATCCGTCTTTTTCAGTTACTTCTAGAAGGCAAAATTTAACAAAAGTGAATGTTTAGTGTGCAGTTACTTTCAATCGAATAATTGGTCCGTATTTTTTATAAAGAAAATGTATCTCAAAATTCATACTTGGAGATGCTAAACACATTTTTCTCTCCAGAATTAGACGAAGAGGATTTAGAATATAGAAAAAAAGCGTATTTTCAACAGGACGGATGCCCCGCCCATTAAACAATTTAGGTCCTCAGTTGGCTTAACAAACAATTTGAAGTGAAGTGGATCGGAAGATATGGACCTATTTGTTGGCCAGCAAGGTCTCCTGACTTGTCGCTACTTGAGTTTTTCCTTTGGGTATTTTTGAAGGAAATAGTTTATAGGCAGCCGATAGAACACAATATTGATTTACTCAAGACTCAGATCATTCAAGCAGTGGCCCAGAGTAAATCAAGAAGTGATCCACTCAACATACATATCTTTTAGAACGAGACTGGAGAGGTGTGTTGAACTTGGAGACCTGTATGTAGAATAGTTATGGTGCGTGAATAATAATTGTTGAAAGCTGTTTTTTCAAAATTTGTTGAATTTGTTTATAAAATCATAATTTCTTCCAAATAAATGTTTAAATAATATTTTTGGTATTTATGATTTCTTACTATGTCTGCGACTTTAGTAAATATAATTCTTTTAAAGGAAAATGGCTATGCTTCAAACGTATATCATTGATAAAAATTGCGGAATCTCTTCAAAATCCTGAATACTGACTAGTAGACCATATTTGAGTATTAAATTTAATTGCAAACAATTTTTCTTAATAACTTCTTTACATAGCGTTAATATTTAAGGTACTCTTACTCTTATTTATTATTTAGTTCTTGCTATTTTTGAACACCCTGTATGTTAAATTGAACAAACAACAAACATTCTGAACTCTTCAAAACAAGCAAAACTTTTTATGAACGATTTTTTTGTCGAAAAATTAAATTTTTTATCCATTTCACCTATAGGTAACTCAATCCGGGGACACTCTGTATATTTGTAGTTGAGTTTGTACACCACACAGTCAGTACGGGACTGAGGAAGTACCGGACTGAAGGTCTACCAGACCCCTCACGCAGTCAAACAACTTTTCAACCACATCTAATATAAAAAAACCCCCCCCCTTTTTAACATATCTTGGACATATTGTCACAGTCATCTCATAAACATTATGTTATGATTACTTGTTCATACACTCATTGAATTAGCTGGAATCTAGTAGTGTGGTTCCGAAGTACTTTCATCGCAAATATAGAGACATCCAAAAAAACCGTCATCAAAGTTGGCCGAGAAAAAAAAACATATTTCTACTCTTAATCGAATTTATAACCTTATTTACTTGTCAAGACTGTCACATCATATGTCAGCCATTGTTTATTATACAAATTGTGACAGTCACCTGTCAAAAATTTGACATAACCGAAAAGCTTAGACATGACCGCTATTTCCATCTCTCTTGTTCATAGTCAGAGTTGATGACGTTTTTTTTTTGGATGTCTCTATATTAACTTCATTGGTGTGTAACTGTGTACTATCAGTTACTATCTAACTCTGTCAGTAGTAAACTTCCCAGGACAAAGGCGAAACAGTTTATAAAGGAATGACCCAAATTTACAGAAGACTTAAGGCAAATAGAAGCATATTTAAACTTTCGTTATATTTAGATTTCAGAAAAAAACATGTTATGCAAACTGTGAAGTGAATATAGATTAGGTACTGATTGGCAATCAGACGACAAATGCGGTCGATGTGGTTACTCAGATATTTACATTGCAGTCAAGAACTCAGTTGGTATTTCCTAATGAATAATTGATCTGAGTGCCTCACTTAAATTTATATTCATTAAAAAATAATGAGATTTCTTGCATCTTCAAGCAATCTAGTTACCTAAGTAATAATCGGCCTAAAATTACTGATTATTAAAAAAAAACTATTTTACTTTTATGTATATATATACACGGTGGAGACATTAACTGGAATATATTCGGGGTGGTGAATGATTTATCAAAAAATTCCCGAGACACGTCAACTTTTAAATGTATTTACCCACATTTTGCAAGTAATGTGAAAAATATAGCCCTTCAGGGGTGGCTGAAACCACCCTCGACATGATTTTTTCAAATGCAACCCTATGGCTTGTGACCCCTCATTGTAAAGCTGGTGGAAAGAGGAATCCAACGCACTGATCAAATTTTAATTTTTAGTATGTTTGTAGGGTTGCATATAATTAAAACGTAATTTTATAGTTTAATTTATTTTTAACGCAACAATTTCGTACTCAAAATGTGTGTTGTTTAGTTTTGGAATGTAAACCTTACTTTTCATATGTCCCCACAAAAAAATTCCAAGCAAATTTTTTGCCACAACTGATATTTGTTATTTTTTGCTAGTGTTTTTACATGGCCGCTAAGAGTAATTTAGTTTGTATGCTGTATTCAGAGTTTGAAACGAAGTGTTATTTCAAATTGGTGAAAATGTCTTATTTAACTGAATCACAAAAAATCGAAATTTTGATGATGATTGGATATGGTGATAGGGCGCGAACTCAATGCGAAGTTGTTCGCTTGTTTCGAGAAACGCATCCTGACTTGCCACCACTAAATCAAGGTACCATTAGTAAAATTGAGGCACAATATCGAGAGATGGGTCATGTCAGGAAAGTACCGAGTAAGAGGCAGGCTGTTGTTGATGACGACACGAAGTTGAATTTGTTGCTTGCTCTAGAAGAAAATCCAATCACTCCAGCCCGTCAACTGGCCCGTGATAGTAATCTTAATCACAAAACAGTTTTAAAAATACTTAAATATGAGAAAAAACGCCCATATAAAATGCAAGCTGTTCAAGAGCTACTTCAAGATGATCCAGATCGACGAGTGGAATTTTGAGATTTATTGATGACTTGTATTGATCAAAACCAGTTATCTTTAGAGTGGATAGTTTTCTCTGACGAGGCTACTTTTACATTAAACGGGCACGTAAATCGCCAAAATTGTCGTTGCTGGGTTGAAGAGAACCCCCATTGGATGAGGGAACTTCATACTCAGCGCCCACAGAAAACTAATGTGTGGGCCGGAATAATACAAGATAGAATTGTAGGACCATTTTTCTTTGATGACACTCTTAATGGAGCAAGATACTTGCGTTTACTCCAGTACGAACTAATGCCAGTGCTATGTCATTTATTTCCAAACCCCTTAAACCCTAACTTGACCGACGAGAGGTTATGGTTTCAGCAAGATGGGGCCCCACCACACTATGCTGCCATTGTGCGTCAGTATCTGGACAGAATTTTTCCCGGTAGGTGGATTGGGCGAGGTAATATTGAGTGGCCAGCAAGATCTCCAGATCTTACACCACTGGATTTCTTTTTGTGGGGACATTTCAAAAGTAGGGTTTACATTCAGAAACCCAACAACGTAGCAGATCTGCAGGAAAGGATAAGAGAGGAAATCGGAAAAAATAACACCGCAAATGATGCATAATGTAAGGGACGAAATCTACCACAGACTGGGATGCTGCCAACAAGTGAATGGTGCACATTTTGAACAATTGTTACGTTGAAACTAAATTTAATTTTTAAATTGTTTTAATTGTATGCAACCCTACAAACATACTAAAAATTAAAATTTGATCAGTGCGTTGGATTCCTCTTTCCACCAGCTTTACAATGAGGGGTCACAAGCCATAGGGTTGCATTTGAAAAAATCATGTCGAGGGTGGTTTCAGCCACCCCTGAACGGCTATATTTTTCACATTACTTGCAAAATGTAGGTAAATACATTTAAAAGTTGACGTATCTCGGGAATTTTTTTGAAAAATCATTCACCACCCCGCTAGCGAATATATTCCAGTTAAAGTCTCCACCGTGTATATATATACAGTGCCATCCAGAAAGTTTGCACCATATGGTAAAAATTGTTGTGTTCGCATTTAAGAAATTCTTTTGACCGTCAGTTATTTGGGAGTGTCTTCAAACTAAAGCAGTGCCCATCAAACCTAGTAAAAAGTTCATAATATACGGGTAGCATACGAAAACATGAAATCGACCCAAGAGTAAACTACCTTTATTTTCAACCCTAGAGAAAAAATATTATGAAGAAAAGTTATTCATTTTTAGACCCAATACGAAGTTTCAGTGCAGAATGGTGAAACCGCGGTTCCTAATATTTTTTCAACTTGCCCTCGTACCACAATTCGAACGAAATCACTCATCATTAAAATCATATAGAAACATCCAAAAAAAACGTCATCAACTCTGGCTATGAACGAGAGAGATGGAAATAGCGGTCATGTCTAAGCTTTTCGGTTATGTCAAACATTTGACAAGTGACTGTCACAATTTGTAAAATAAACAATGGCTGTCATATGATGTGACAGTCTTGACAAGTAAATAAGGTTATAAATTCGATCAAGAATAGAAATACGTCTTTTTTTTCTCAGCCAACTTTGATAACGTTTTTTTTTGGATGTCTCCATATATTCTGGAGACTCTTCTCCAAGAAAAATATTGTTATGTTCAAAACAGTGTAAATGGGCAACAAATAACTAGATTATAAAAATGCCAGTAAAAAAATATAAACAAGTTTTTGATGCAAACTTTATTTTATGTTTAAGAATAATGCAAAAAGTTAGAAAACACGTTTAGAATAACATGTTTAATAAACGTTTTTTAAATACATAACTGCTATTAGGTGGAAATAATTTTAATTTTACAAAGCAATACGACAGCAGGATATCAATGAAGAGCAAAACCTCGAAGGGCGTCTTTTTTAAAGCAACTCTTCTTCAATAATGTTTATTCTAGGTCTTTGTGTGCCTTTCTTCGTTTTGGATGTATAAAATAGCTCTTCTGAACATTCCTTTCTCGACATTAACAAGAAACTGTGGGAAAATTTCATCCACGAACTGAGGAATAGCTTCTTCTAAATCACCAATATTGTGAAAAAAGTCTAAGCATATAAACGTTTTCCTTTAAATGTCCCCACATAGCGATGTAAATTACGTTTTAAAATATTTCAATCACATATTACTGTACTTTTAAGGATCATAATTTTACATGTTTTTCAAATGTTATTACAAAAGTATACCCTCAAAAAGTGTGCTTTCTATGAGGTTTACCACAATTATTTCTTTTTTGTATTATTTTTGAACATAAAATAAATTTTCCACCAAAAATTCGTTTATTTCTTGTTGGCCTTTTTATAATCGAGGTATTCGTTGTGCATTTACATTGTTTTGAACAATAACAATATTTTTCTTGGAGAAGAGTCTCCAGAAAATACGATTTTAATGATAAGCGATTTCGTTCGAATTGTGGTACGAGGGTAAGTTGAAAAATGTCGGGAACCGCTTTTTTCACCAAACTGAAACTTCATATCGGAGCTAATCTATTAAAAAGGATTACATTTTCTTCGTAATATTTTGCACTAGGGTGGCAAATAAAGGTAGTTTACTCTTGAGTCGATTTCAAATTTTCGTATGCTACTCGTATATTATGAACTTTCTACTAGGTTTGATGGGTGCTATTTTAGTTTAAATACATGCCCAAACAACTGACGGTCAAAAGATTTTCTTAAATGCAAACACAAAAATGTTTCCCATATGGTGCAAACTTTATGGATGGCACTGTACGTGAACATTATTAACTTTGTAAAAAAAATTTTTGTATCACATGCAAACACTAATGTCATTGGACAACTGAAGATGATTTTAAGGATAAAAGGACACAAATACAACTTACGTTCACAATACGGAAAGAGAAAACTGCATATACCACGCAAATTCTGCAAGTACATACTTTAGTACGTTTATGTTAGGTACAATAGCATAAGGTTGTTTTTCATCGTCTTCTGCGATATACACTAACATTCTAAATTGTATGTGTGAATGTATTATTGATGTATAGTCGTTTTAATTTTAATTGAAAATGATAAATAACGCCTGCGGAACAAAAAAAGCGGTGCAACTTTATGATTCCATGGGCGTGCATATATCTTTTATAAATTCAAAAATTGTGAAATAATTTATTTCAGTCAAATCAATATAGGAGATTAAAATTAGCCTGCATACAAAACTCTTAATATTTGTAATATAATTTGCTGTAAATAATGCTCATTTAGTCAGACAATCTCAAAAAATTGTCTGTGTTAATAAACCTAGTTGAAATACACGTCACTGGCGCCTTAAACACGTGGAATTTCTAAAGTCGTAAATCATTTTAACGACGTCGTAAAAATTTTATGGCACAGTGGACCGAATAAATATTTGGATGTATTACATATAAAGCAATCCTATAGTATACTGGTCGACATTTGCTGGTTGCCGGCATCGGTGTTGCTGGCATCGGTGTTGCTGGCATCGGTGTTGCTGGCATCGCATTGCCGGCTCTTCAAAATTTTCTTAAGTATAGTAACATACATAAAGTTGTTTTAATTTATAATTATTTTTTCCAGCAATTTTAAACGCTTTATTTTAATGCCAACTAATAAATTTATATCTATGTATTTTTTTTTTTTTCCAAACTAGCTTTCTAAGAACGTCACGAACTAACAGTTTACTGAAGTATGAAGTATACTTGTATAGTGAGCTTAACAATTTTAGAAAATATATCTGACAACCTTGTTTTTTCTACTATTTTCAATTTAAAATGGAAATAGAGTACATATTTGTATAAATATTTTTATTCAGCTGTTAGTTTGTTGTAGATTCTAAATATATAAATAAATATTTGCAAAAAGTCGACAGTAAAAAAAAGTATTATGATTTTTTCCTTCTTCTAATTAACCCGCAAGTATTTAATTGCATTCATGTTACGAGACAGCGTTAAACTAACTAACTAACTAAAAAAACTGAAGAAACTAACCTACCAGACCAGTTCTTCAATTTCATAATCAAGTTATTAGTTCGAATAGCGAATAAACTAAATGTAGACCTTCTTTCTGAAGTTATATCGCCAATCAAAAATATTATAATTCGAATACAATAGTCAGAGTGCATAACGGACATTGAGAAGCAATTAATCACACCACAGCTTCGGTCACTCTCAATAGTCTCAACGTAAATTCAAAAATTGGATTGCCAGATCAACTGTAACTCTGAACGATCTGTAAATAATTTTTGACAAGCTAATAGAAATATCATGTTGATGTGACAGCATCGACTTTGACTTGTACTTATAATAACCCACATTTCAAAACAGAATAAATTATTTAATTGAGATTAAGACTACAAGGAACTATAGCCCTTACCACCACCTAACGATTAGTTCACCCCTCACTCTCATACTTGGTTCGCGTTTATCTGAGAAAACAGTTCACTTATCCATTCCCCTTAATTCTTTAACACTCCTAATACTCTAATTCATACAAGTATACTGCCATCATCTTTTGTTCTAATTCTTTGTATATCACATTTAAAAATGTCACGCCATTGATTTATCACCCTATTGATTCGTACTACTTAGAATTGCCCATCATTATTGTTATAGAGACGTCCAAAAAAACGTCATCAACTCTGGCTATGAACGAGATAGATAGAAATAGCGGTCATGTCTAAGCTTTTCGGTTATGTCAAACTTTTGACAAGTGACTGTCATAATTTGTAAAATAAACAATGGCTGTCATATGATGTGACAGTCTTGACAAGTAAATAAGGTTATAAATTCGATTAAGAATAGAAATACGTCTTTTTTTTCTCGGCCAACTTTGATGACGTTATTTTTTTTTATGTCTATACTTTCACGTCCTATTTACATGTTGACGCGACCTTCAGAACAGTTACGACCCAACGCCCTTGGTGTGCAATCTAACCGCGGTGTGACCTTTACCTTATCTGAATCGGCGATGGTATTCAGCCGGTGTGCAATTGTAATAACGGTACAGTCAGCGAAATTTTCTTTTATAGTCTTCTGTAGGACGGCGCACGTCTCTGGGTCCATACTTGCGGTCGCCTCGTCCAGAATAATAATCTTGTTTTTGCTAATCAACGCCCTGGCCAGGCATACGAGTTGCCTCTGTCCCGAGCTGTAATTAGCACCGCCCTCTTGTATTTCCTCCTGTAAACTGGTAATCGCCTGCTTCAGATGTACCTTCTCGATGGCGTCCCATATCATCAGGTCTGAGTATTGGTCTAGGGGATCTATGTTAGTTTTTATCGTTCCTAAAATGCAATGGAGAGGTATTATAAATACGAGTTATATAGGAAAATTAACTAATGGAATTTTTCTATCCTATAAATCTAGAAAGCTTTAACATGTTTTCACTACAAATATCATCATTACAACCGCATGATGCAGTAATATTTTTTATGACTTTCTCTGTTCCTCGTGCTGGTATTATCTTCTTTATACACTTATGGAAAAAATTAAGGGTCAAAAAATTTTCCGAATTTTTAGTGATTTTTCAGAATGCTGTAACTCAGTGAAAAATGGTCTTATCGAGGTCTAAAAAAAGCATTTAGAAGCTTCAAGTTCAAAAGACAAAAGGGTCCTTTTTGATTTAAAGTTCGATATCTCAGCAACAAATGGTCGTATCGAGATTTAAAAAAATCAAATTGAAGCTGAATAAACAAGCATTTTTTTTCACACTACTTCCTAAAATTGCGCGAAACATGTAGCTCTAAAAAAATTTTTGCCGAAATATCTCAAAACTAGAAACATGAAGCTTCAAAATTCTTTTATTTAGACCTCGATAAGACCATTTTTCACTGAGATACAGCATTCTGAAAAATCACTAAAAATTCGGAAAATTTTTTTGACCCTTAAATTTTTTCCATTAGTAGTAGTGACTGCTGAAATGTAAAATTCTCACTTATACCTTCGAAAGGACCCACATAATAAATACTCTAATAACTATGATAATGTTAAAATACAGTATACAGTAAATCCTGGAAATAACATAAACCAAGTCAATATAAAAACACTGTACGGTGTATATATTAACGTTATTTTTTTCTTAAGTTACAGCTGTTATATCTCAGAAGCGGAATGTTGGTATGAAAATTTAAATTTCAATGTCTTTAACACATCTTCAAATTTAAAAAAAAATAATGGTTATACAAATACTTTGTATTTATCTGGCGATTGAAATAAAATTCGAAGATTTGCTGGTGAGACAGATATGTATTTGTTTAATTTGTTTTTTTTTTTGCAACTAGCGTTTGAAGTCTTTTTGGTTATCACATATATTTCCTTTTTATTGTTCAATTCTACCAACCGACACTGCTTCTCTACATTAATTAATGTGTTGTATCTCAAAAAGAAACAAATGAGTAGGTATTAGGAAGATGAGTAGGTATTCTACAAGGCTGCAAGGAGGTAATTTTAATATTTCTTCTCCGAAGTGAGGGTAAACATTTAATGAAAAACGCAATTTTTAGCACTTTTAATCTTAGATGTTTTATTTCAATCCTGACGTGATGAGAAAATTTAGACAGGATTTGAATTTAATATCAAGAACTACTACGGGATTGACTATTGGTTTAGAATTCACAGCCCTTATATTCATAAACCTGAATAGTTAGTCCTGACTTACTTACAAATTCCTCGATCTGTGTAAGTAAAATCTCCCCATACAAAAGCCACATATAAAAGGACCACAGTTTTTCTTATAATTCGGGTGTGGCACATATCTTTAAAACCTTTCTTTATACCTACTCTTTATGTTTGAATATTCGTTCGTAATTATGGAGCGACTTCTTTCAAGGTAAATCTGTTTCTACAGTAAAACATTACTTGCTATTTTATTCCATAATAGTAATATTCTATCAAATCCTCATTAAATAATTCATTACATATAGACATAAAAAAATAATTTTCATTACCTGTAAATAATATTGGATCTTGCGGTATAATTGCAATTTTTGATCTAACGAAATTTAAAGACAGAGTTTTGGTATCCACACCGTCAATCAGGATGTGTCCCTCAAAATCGTATAACCTAAAGAGAGTAGAAATAATGGACGATTTTCCGGCCCCAGTTCTCCCCACGATACCAATTTTTTGCCGTGGCTCTATGACAAAACTAATTTGCTTCAGGACTTCCTCTTTCGTGGTCTTATAGGTGAGCGAAACCTGCTTATATTGGATTCTTCCTTGGTTGGGCCAATTTTCCTTAATTTCTCCGACATCTTTGTCTTCAGTTTCAGCATCGGTGTATTCGAGAACTCTTTCGACGGACGTCATGTTATTTTCAAGTTCTGATATCTGTCGTATCGTCCATTGTAAAAGACCAGTCAACATCATCGCCTGAGATATTGCTAGGCCGACGTCACCGGCTTTTGTACCTATAATATAAATACAATGCGTTAAAAAAAAAGGTTAACAAAAGACTCATTTGCCTTGAGGGTGTGTAGTGTAGTACAAAATATACTGAAAATTCTTAATGAACGAAAAAAAAAAAAAAAAACAAAACAAATGGGTATTTTTGTTTGTCCAATATACTTTTGATCACAGTCGTTACAACTTATTTCGTATTCCTGACTTTTCGTTATTGTCGATTTTGTCTTTGGGGTTGCCCAAAAGCGTCTGTAGTTTATTTTTAAAATTATAAACTAAATTGATATTAATATCTTTACATTTTTTTAATGTTTTCTAGTCCGCAGGTGAATTTAGGTTCATATGGTAACGAAACAAATTTTGAATTGTCAGTATCTCTACGAAGTCGTGGAATTGTACAGGTTCAAGTCCAAGAAAGGTAATTTTCAGAAACTGAAAAAAACAGTAGTACTTCTTTTTTAGCCCGTAGAAAAAAATTCGTAATTTTTATCGGGTTAGGGTACCACTAATATCTTTCATATCCATAACGAAAAAAAGTATAAACATCACATTCTGAGGAAAAAATTAAAATTAACTGGACTTGTCTGGTTTTTGCAGAAGGAGTAATTAGTACCGTTCTAAATTTTAGTTTTTATTGTTGTACTGTCACTGAAATGTTACAAAACGTTATTATTAGTTACTACAAAAGTAAGTTCTATATCTAACGTGTTACTACAAAAAAATGTTCCCAATGTAAAAGTCGTTTAGCTCTCTTCACAGCCATCAGAATTATCATCATTATCTATCTCAATATTTTCTTCTTCAGACGCGCTAATATCCATCTTAATTGCTAATTACCGTCAGTAAAAATTGTACGTACTCTCTGGACAGCCGTCCACATACTAAGCTGTTACATGTTTAGTGAATAGGGCTGTACACAGTTAGTGAATAGGGCAAAATGTACAACGCGCATATCTAGAAAAAAAAACGGGACATATCTGGTTTTTGCCGGAAACGGGGCCTGGAAACGGGGGACCTGTCTTATTTTTGTAGAATCGCACATATTTCTCCGTGTTGTATCGTCGGATGTGTCTGGTTCTTGGAGAAATAAATTATACCACTAAATAACAACTGTCTTCAAGTAGATAAGGTGCTGGCAACTTGAAAACTGGATATTTTGGACTTGTCTAGTTTTTGGAATAATGCCTTCAAATGGACTGAGTAACCGTTATTCTTAGCTATATTCTTAATAAATTGTTTCTCGTGTTTAAACCTCTCTTTACTGAGGGGGAAATTTAACAAACGGTGAATTAAAAAATTAAAACTTGCCATATTATGTTGAAACGAGTGGTGTGAATCGTTGGGAATATATCCGAGTCGCGGTTTCTTTCCTATATACATCTAACTCTAACTTATTTTCACTATTTCTAATACCTAATACATCTAAATGGTAGCTGTTCATTGTGTTCCATTTCATATGTAAATTTTATAGTAGGGAAACGGTTATTTAATTTAACAACAAAATTATCTAAACTAATTGCTTTTGTATCAAATACCGCGAAGACATCGTTCACATACCTGAACCAGAGTCTAGGGATATACTCGAATTTATCTTTTACTTCTGTCTCAAATTTACTCATAAAAATATTTGCAATGAAAGGTGACAAGGAGTTACCCATTGCCGTTCCCTCATGTTGTTGAACATATTCACCATTGTACTGAAAACAATTTTGATTCATACAAATACTAGTAAGCCGAATATATTCCTTAATAATTTTTTCGTCTAAACCATTTAATTCCCTGAGGTAGTCCAAAGTTTACGGGATTGGGACACAACACGCACATTATTTTCACCAATTTCTATATTTTTAGCCGCTGTTTGCAAAACCCGTTTATTCCGTATATCTATCAATATCAGGGACATTAACGACCTTATTACCGCAAAATCTGTTGTTTCGTCCACTGCCAACCACAAATATTTATTGCATATTTCCCACGACATATTGATGTGACTTCTATAAATATGTACGCAACATATCACTAGTAGGTAATGGAAATTCGGATACATATTTGGCAAAAAAAACGTCTAAAGTAAATATTGTCGACCACGTTCCACGAAACGCAACATGCGCAAAACATTATGCAAAATTCAAACCTAAATTCCTCTTTGTAACAGTTCCAGGTATATTTTTTGATGGATATTCGAATATAAATGTCTTTTACATATGTACACTCTCAGCGAGCACGAAATATTTACCGCCGATTGCAAAGAATATTACGGAGTCCTGGGTTCAAGCGAAGACTTCGTTCGGGGTAATCTACGCACGCACAGTGGCGTGAGTATACAGGTGCAAGAAATCTGCGCTTTTCTGTCTGGATTTGAATTATTTTATGTCAGTTGTCGATATCATGGCATCACCTTCAACATTCAATGTGTGAATTTGAATTACTTAATTTATTTCAGTTGTGGAAATCATATTCTCACCTTCAACACTTAATTCTTACTAATTATGGATTGTTTGAATTACACTAGCACACAAAAAAAGAAAGTGGTCATTACTTTTGACCAGACCCATCTTGGGTTATGTATTTCGATGCGCTGAATCCGAATTTGAGGTCAGTTTAACCCGTACACCCTCAAAATTTTGAGTAAATTGAAAAAAACCGCTATAAATCGTTAAAAATAGCAAAAAAATTCAGTTATGCAAGCGAGAATTTATTTTACGAACTAGATCAAGTATGTTTATTATGTATTTCGATGCGCTGAATCCGAATCTGACGTTGATATAGTTCGTCAACCCTTCAAATTTAGAATAAATTTCAAGAAACCGCTGAAAATCGCTAAAAATCGTGAAAATTGAAGTTATGAAATCGAAAAAAATTTCGAACTAGATCATGTATGTTTTTTGTGTATTTTGATGCGCTGAATCCAAATCACAAGTTGGTTTAGCTGATAGACCCTCCAAAATTAGAGTAAATTGCGAATAACCGTTGAAAATTGCTAAATAATCGTGAAAAATTGCAATTATGCAAACGAAAAAAAAATTTCTTAAACTAAATCAAGAATTTTTCTTATGTATTTTGATTCGCTGAATTCAAATCCGAAGTCGGTTTGGCTTGTACACCAAGCCAACTTGTTGCCAACTTTAAATAAATTGTGAAAAAAACGCTAAAAATAGCAAAAAATTGTAAAAAACAGTCATGAAGTAGTAGATAATATCAAAAAATAGTTTTGTTCTTACTCACAGTAATAAACAAACCATGATTCCTTTCAAATTATACTATAATATCTATAGATTGTAATTAGAATTAAAAAAAAAACGACCTTCCTTGATTTTACACCGTTCTTCGCTTGTATCGAACTCTTTTTTCTTCGAATGTTCTATGCAGTAGGTTTCTCTTTCGTTTTCTATTTTCTCTCGTTATTTCTTTCTTTAAAGTCCAGCAAAAATCGGCCATCATGTTGACATTCCATATTCCTTGATACCAATTCTCCATTTCACTTATGTCTTGATGAAATCGTTCTTATTCTTCACTGTAGTCGATACAAGCGAAGAACAGTGTAAAATCAAGGAAGGTCGTTTTTTTTATTTAAATTACAATCTATTGATGTTATAGTATAATTTAAAAGGAATCATGGTTTGTTTATTACTGTGA
This sequence comes from Aromia moschata, assembly GCA_029963805.1. Lineage (NCBI taxonomy): Eukaryota > Metazoa > Arthropoda > Insecta > Coleoptera > Cerambycidae > Aromia > Aromia moschata. Next base: position 1,694,576 of record JAPWTK010000047.1, on the reverse strand, counting down.
CTAAGAACAATACTATTTTTTGATATTATCTACTACTTCATGACTATTTTTTACGATTTTGGCTATTTTTAAAGTTTTTTCGCAATTTATTTAAAGTTGGAGGGTGTACAAGCCAAACCGACTTCGGATTTGAATTCAGCGCATCAAAATACATAAGAAAAATACTTGATTTAGTTTGACACTTTTTTTCGTTTGCATAATTGCAATTTTTCACGATTTCTTAGCAATTTTCAGCGGTTATTCGCAATTTATTCTAACTTTGAAGGGTCTACCCGCTAAATCAACTTGTGATTTGGATTCAGCGCATCAAAATACACAAAAAACAGATCTAGTACTAATAAGATAAACAGATAAAGTACTAAACTAGATCTAGTTCGAAAAAAAAGTTTTCATAAATTTTTACGATTTTTAGCGGTTTTTTGCAATTTACTTTAAATTCGGAGGGTTGACAAGCTAACTCAACTTCAGATTCGGATTCAGCGCATCGAAATACATAATAAACATACTTGATCTAGTTCGTAAAAAAATGTATCGCTTGCATAACTGCATTTTTTTGTCCTTTTTATTGATTTTTAGCGTTTGTTTGCAAATTACTCAAAATTTTGAGGGTGTACGGGTTAAACCGACCTCAAATTCGGATTCAGTGCATCGAAATACATAACCCTAGATGGGTATGGTCAAAAGTAATGAACACTCTTTTTTTTGTGTGTGTGCCGGTGTTATTATTGAATTTTATGTATGATTTCGTCAAAAACGCATCCAAGTTTAATAAAAAACTGATACAAATAACTTACCGTCGTCAAAAAATACAAACTTGAATACTATAGCCGCTATAAACGTACTGCAGACCATATCGAGGATAAATCCGAATGCTCTAGTGGTGCATTGCATAATATAATATGCAGAGGTGTACAGGTCCTGGTGCTTATCAAACTCGTTAATAAGTAGGGTTTGTTTCTCATAAGCCCTAATAGTCGTGAGACCTTCTAAAGTGGCATTCAAGTAACCGATCACTGGACTGCGAGCTGAAATAACAATCTTGTATATAGTATATTTTAAGCTTAACTTATAAAACAAATATTCATAGACTTCAAGAAAATCATTCCGTCCTCCACAAAATATAAAACAATATTTGCTAATACTAATTTGCAAAACTAATTAGACATTTATTACTAATTTAATTATTTGTTAACTTGCTAATAAATGTTGATCCACCATACACCAATGGATATTTTCATTTGAGCCATGCATGTCTATTATTGGATATACAGGGTTTTCAAACTTAAGTCGGCACTTTTGCTAAGTTCGTTATTATACTAGCCACAAAGTCGGTTAAATAAGCAAACGAGTAGTATTTTTTCCGCTGATTACAATGGTGGGAATGGAACAAAAATCGATCATGGCGTTCACGAGTTATGTCAAAAAAGTCCAATTTTTTCAAATGGGACAGTCACTATACAATATTCTCTATCGATAGGAAATTTAATTCTGAACAGAATTTGTCCTATGACCTTTTATCCTAAAGTCAAAGATGACAAGGTTATTGATGATTTTTCAAGTTTGTCGAGGTGGCTGTGTTAGTTGTCGTAACTTTACCTTACCGTAAAGTATAAAGTAAGAGGAATATCCATGATGTGAAATAGTATCGTCTATTTTAAATTATTCTATAAACTTAAATTATTATGTATAAATTAAAAAAAACAACAAAATTAAATTAAATTAAATGCTCAAAAATATCACCCTCTTAGTAGCCTTGGCAATGATTCTACCATCAATAGTATTGATAGTATCAATTATGCGTTGCTGGAGATCCTCAAGATTATCATACCACCGTTCATACACCGCATTCTTCAAATATCCCCAAAAGAAAAAATCCATAGGCGTTATGTCTGGTGATTGAGGAGGCATACGGACAGGGCCGTTAGTTGATCAAAAAAGGCTTGTAATAGAATATCAATCTGGCGAACATTATGGGCAGGAGCTCCATCTTGTTGAAAGTAGATCTGTTGTCTATCTATTAAATTCAGGTCATCCAAAAACGCTCGAAGTGTGGCGGTTAACATTTCGGCGTACCGCTCACCAGTTAATGCACCTTGATAAAATACTGGGACTACAATTTTTGAGCCGATGAAACCACATCAAACATTAACACTAAAGCGTCTCTGCGGTTTACAAGGACGGAAGAGCATCGGATTTTCTCGACTCCAACAGTGGCTGTTGTTCCTGTTAAACATGACCTTATTGGAAAAATTTGATTCGTCACTCCAAAGAAACAAGCGCTAAAAATTACCATTAAGTCTGATTTTATTCTAATGAACCAGTGGCAAAACTTGATGAGTCTTTCTTGATCTCCTGGTACTAGCGTCTGTGTACTGTAGCCTGTATTTGTACGACACAAACTTATGCTTTTTTAGAATGTTGTGAATAGTTCCCAAACATAATCCACTTTCTTGCATCAAATCGGTAATTGAATTATTAGGCTGAGCTTCAAAGTAAGCTATGACGTCAATTTCAGTTGCTTCACTTATTACGAATTGTTTCTTAGTTCTAGTTTCCTTAAAGACATTTTCATTTGATCTGGGAAGTTAGCATATGATACAAAGCACAATAACGTTCACGAGCTCGGTGGCTATTTTTTTGACAATTGATGTAATATTTCATCATATCACATTTTTCTGAATGCGTAAAAGGCATTTTTATTCAAAAAACACACACTGGAATCTTTTCACTAGCACAACCTCAGTTTGACATTTTCATATTGATGGCATTTATAAAATATACGAATTTTGTTTATGAAATAACAGCTACCTCGACAAACTTGAAAAATCATCAATAACCTTGTCATCTTTGACATTAGGATAAAAGGTCATAGGACAAATTCTGTTCAGAATTAAATTTCCTATCGCTGAGAATATTGTATACCGACTGTCCCATTTGAAAAAATTGAACTTTTTGACATACCTCGTGAACGCGATGTTCGATTTTTTGTTCCATTTTCACCATTGTAATCAGCGGAAAAAATACTACTAGTTTGCCTATTTAACCGACTTTGTGGCTAGTATAATAATGAACTTAGCAATAGTGCCGACTTAAGTTTGAAAACCCTGTATAATAAATACTAACGAATAGGTACGGATTATTTTTGAGGTTTATGTTAAAAGTAAATTTTTCGCCTTTGTTTATAGCTAAAAAATATAAATATCTCCATGGTGCAAGAAAATACCTATATGTGGGTTACCATTTAAAAATATACAGTGAGGGGCTTAAGTTTGGAATAAAATATTGAAAGTATGTTTTTTTTTTTATACCCAGAAAAGATTCTGACACGTGAAATTTTACTTTCAGTGAGTTCTTGGGAGTTGAGTAACATACCGCTGTCAATTTTAATTTTTTTAAATGGAACACCCTGTATCGTTTTATATTATTGAGCAGGCCTTCGAGAGAAAATTTCAAAAAATATAACATTTGTCACCTGTCTAAGTCCGATCGTCAATTGTCTGACGTAAAAGTCGCTTTGACATTACACTCTAATTAGCTTAAAAGTGGCAGATGCTGGCGGCTCCGATTTCAATTCCGTGTGATTTATTTATGAGGCTATTTAAGAAGTCTATATCACACAATCACTTAATATTGAAAATTTTAAAACGACAATTAGAAATAAGATTCTTGGAATCACACCTCAAGTTATTAGAAATGTACGTTATTAAGCGAATTTGAATATCGTGTGGCTGTAGCTCAGGAAGTGTTTGGAGAGCATATCGAACATTTAATTTAATTCTATTTTTATTTGTTATCTATTTTGAAAACTTTTAATGTATCACTTACTGCTTTCTCCATGTTACGTTGTTTCTATTACTGATACTAGTTAGATACATTTCCCAATTCAACAACTGTTATCTCGATAGCCACGAAAGTAACAGGTAACAAATGTTATATTTTTGAAATTGTGTCTCAAAGGTCTGCTCAAAAATATAAAACAATACATGGGTGTTCCATTGGGTGTTCCATTAAAAAACTAACATTGACGGCGGTTAGCATTTATTTTTTTTTTTAATGATGTCACGGTAAAACATTCATAAATAAGGAAAAAGCAAGCTAAAAAATGCTCTCATTAGCACCCGGTATAATTACAAATACATAATTACAAATAATTTGAGTTTTTCGGGGTAAATTAGTTATTTTCACAGTTGTAAGTCTGTAAATATAACCCCTTTATTGAAAACTGATGAAACAAACAAATGTACCAAATAAATTGATCTAAATTTGGTATATTATTATTGATGATTAAAATGTTATTACTACACTATTTTTCTAAGCTGGAAGTGTGTATGGTAATTTAAAACTGTGGTCAATTCACTTTGGAACTTATCATTACCAAAATAAAGACCCAATATGATTCACCTGCGATAAAAGTTACGAGAATTACAAATCACGTGTTATCATGACCGAATGTATGACGGAAAATATAAATCTACGAATTAATGGATTATATTATTATTTGCTTGAGGATGATCTAGGAAATTGCGGAATGATCAAACGCTTGATGTAACATTAAAAAAATACTTACTGGATGATTCTAATCTCTTAATGCTTCTACCGGTCGGTAAATAAAACCTTCGAATAAGATAAAGTTTTATCAAAAGCGCAGCGGCTGGAATAAGGAACATCAGGTTTACTGACGCTATGAGGGCTATAATTCCAATAAAAGTTAAGATGCACTAAAATACAAAATACACACTGTTACGAAACAAACAATTTCAAAATATAAACTGAACCACAAAGTCCTGTAGACTAAAATAAACTGCTCGTCAAAAATAGCGTGACACTTTTTAGATTAGTGAAATTTGCATTCTATTCGTCTTAGAGACTTGCGGTTTTTAATTTTCGGTAGCCTGTAGAGTTACTTTTAATGCCTCGAAGTTGGTATGCTGTGACCTAAACGGTTCGCCGTCCACACCCAAAAAACCAACCCCTTGTGGAAATTTGAATTCTCAAGATTTTGACGACAATTTCAGAGACCTACAGAATGGACTAAAAAGGACGTTGTCGGGTAAAAACTCCATCCCGGCACACATTAAGACCTTCTCAATAATTTCTGTATATTTGGTCGCCAAGGGCGTAGCCAAGATTTTTCTTTGGGGGGGGCGTCCAATGCAGAAGAAAAAACCAGCAAAAAAAAAGGTCACTGAAGGCAACGGCAAGCGCAATCCCCCGACTATTTTGGTTTCTACTTGACCATAGGCTACGCCCTTGTTGGTCGCTCTCCCATCTCTTCAACCCATTTCCAGACCCCGTAAGACACCCCTTGCATTTACGCTGGGTTTTACGTGGTGTGACCTCTATTGGGCGAATCGATTAATCTTAATGCTGCCTAATAAATTTTTATGGGGTGCCACAAATCGCTTTCACTCTTTGATGACTCAAGCATCCTTCCAAGCCGCACCCACGCCGACCAGGGTGTCGATGTCGGTGTGGTTCCACCTCTATTGAAAGCTGCATAGGATGTCGTTTTATCCTGAATTATATGAATATTATTATATTAATGAAGTATAAGTACACGGTGGAACTTTAACTGGAATATATTCGCTAGCGGGTGGTGAATGATTTTTCAAAAATTTCCGAGACCCGTCAACTTTTAATGTATTTACCTACATTTTGCAAGTAATGTAGAAAAATATTGCCCTTCAGGCCCTCAACCCATTTTTTCAAATACCCTGCTTGACCCTCATTGTAAAGCTGGTGGAAAGAGAAAACCAACGCACTGATCAAATTTTAATTTTTAGTATGTTTGTAGGGTTTCATACAATTAAAACGTAATTTTATAGCTTAATTTTAACGCAACAATTTCGTACTCAAAATGTGTGTTGTTTAGTTTTGGAATGTAAACCTTACTTTTCATAGTTCCCCACAAAAAATTCCAAGCAATTTTTTGCCACAACCGATATTTGTTATTTTTTGCTAGTGCTTTTACACGCCGCAAAGAGTAATTTAGTTTGTATGCTCTTTCAGAGTTTGAAATGAAGTGCTATTTCAAATTGGTGAAAATGTCTTATTTAACTGAATCACATGAAATTTTGATGATGATTGGATATGGTTATAGGGCGCGAACTCAATGCGAAGTTGTTCGCTTGTTTCGAAAAACGCATCCTGACTTGCCACCACTAAATCAAGGTACCATTAGTAAAATTGAGGCACAATATCGAGAGATGGGTCATGTCAGGAAAGTACCGAGTAAGAGGCTGGCTGTTGTTGATGACGACACGAAGTTGAATTTGTTGCTTGCTCTAGAAGAAAATCCTCCAGCCTCAACTGGCCCGTGATAGTAATCCTAATCACAAAACAGTTTTAAAAATACTTAAATATGAGAAAAAACGCCCATATAAAATGCAAGCTGTTCAAGAGCTACTTGAAGATGATCCAGATCGACGGTTGGAATTTTGCGATTTATTGATGACTTGTATTGATCAAAACCAGTTATCTTTAGAGTGGATAGTTTTCTCTGACGAGGCTACTTTTACATTAAATGGGCACGTAAATCGCCAAAATTATCGTTACTGGGCTGAAGAGAACCCCATTGATGAGGGCTTCATCACGCCCACAGAAAACTATGTTGGGCCGGAATAATACAATATAGAATTGTAGGACCATTTTTCTTTGATGACACTCTTAATGGAGCAAGATACTTGCGTTTACTCCAGCACGAACTAATGCCAATGCTATGTCATTTATTTCCAAACCCCTAAACCCTAACTTACCGACGAGAGGTTATGGTTTCAGCAAGATGGGGCCCCACCACACTATGCTACCATTGTTCGTCAGTATCTGACAGAATTTTTCCCGGTAGGTGGATTGGGAGGCGAGGTAATATTGAGTGGCCAGCAAGATCTCCAGATCTCACCTGTTATTTTTGTGGGGACATCTTAAAAGTAGGGTTTACATTCAGAAACCCAACAACATAGCAGATCTCAGGAAAGGATAAGAGAGGAAATCGGAAAAATAACCCCGCAAATGTTGCATAATGTAAGGGACAAACTAACACAGACTGGGATGCTGCCAACAAGTGAATGGTGCACATTTTGAACAATTGTTACGTTGAAAATAATTTAATTTTTAAATTGTTTTAATTGTATGCAACCCTACAAACATACTAAAAATTAAAATTATAGTGCGTTGGTTTCTCTTTACCAGATTTACAATGAGGGTCACAAGCCATAGGGTTGCATTTGAAAAAATCGTCGAGGGTGGCAGACCCCTGAAGGGCAATTACTTGCAAAATGTAGGTAAATATATTTAAAAGTTCTTCTCGGAATTCACCACCCCGCCAATATATTCCAGTTAAAGTCTCCACCGTGTCAACACATCCTCCCCCCAAAAAAAATGCCGCGCTGAGGGGTGATAAGCAGATCTTGATGAGTGGGGTAACTGAAAGCCTTCCTGAAGATATTTGAACCCTTTCCAGTACACTCTGAGTCATCTATATCCTTCAAAACCTCTTTTGCGTCCCATCGTCCACTTTTTCGACTCCTCCAAAAAAATTTTTGAGTGGATGAAAATTTCTGAAAGAAGGCTCGTTGGGTAGGCGAAATCTTCATTTATACTTGTATGAATTGACAATCGCGAAATGTGCTTGTACGCGCGGCAAGTGTTCACTGTGACTTGGGCTCATGAACTCTCGACTGGGCTAGCGCCTGCGAATTACGCCACCCAAACATGCTTTCGCTCGTAAAATTAGTGGGAAACGATGGGTGTCCTACCTCAGCCCTACAAGTGCTAGCTCAGTCCAGAGTTCATGTTTCCAAGTGACAAAAAATACTTGTCGCGCGTACTAAGCATATCTTACGAATTCGGCGATTGTCGATTTACACCAGTCCGTAGGAAGGTTTCGCCTACCCAACGAGCGCTCTTTCAGGAATTTTCACCCAATCAAAAATGTTCAAGCATCTTCAGAAAAGCTTTCTGAGTCAGCCCACGCATTAAGACGGCAAATTTTCAGAGGGTGGATTTGTAACAAAACGCCAAATGGTCAGACAAGAAGTTATTTCTAGGTTCAACTTTCGAATATATTCTTTATTTAGGAGAAAGCGTCCAGAGACGGTTGCTCGTAAATTTCGTTTATCCTGTCAATTGTAAGATAATTAAGAGCGTTTACGGAATAAGTTGTTTCGGCCGTGACGAATTGGTTTGCTAGAGAATTTTTGTAGATTGTTCTATTCGGGGAAAATAGCCCTGGTTTGATACTTATATCATCTGGCAACTATCAAGTGTTTAGGCGAATGTACAGCGAAGCCTAGGCCAGGGGCGGGCCAGAATTAAACTCGCGGGCTGTTACGGCCGTCGAAATGAGTTATACAGAGGAAATGATTCAGTGAAAAGAACATGTAAATTATATATGGAAGGCCAGGTTGCTAAATACAGAAGGTATGTAAACCCTGGGTCACACCGTCTATCGCATGATAACAAAAGTTGTTAATGGGGGGTCAGCTCGAGGCCGATGAGAAGCCTAACGTCTCCTCCGCCACTGGGAGACGTAAAGGTTCGTTATGCTAGTGGGGTGAAAGCAGGGACTTTCTAGGAATATGCCAAGTTCATAAAACAGGGAATAAACCCGAAAAACTTCAGTTCTTTTTCTCAGCTCAATGAATGCTTGCGTTGTCGTGTTGGCTCTGATTAATTCTTGAAGTTTGCTATTATTGTATGTGTTCTAGAATATTTCTGTCTGTATGATCAAAGCGTTTTCAAGAATTAATTATTTATCGTCGGAAATAAGACGTGTGACCGGGGGTTGGTTAACGGCATTTATTACAGTTTGTTTTGGTTAAATTAAAGACTCCCTTATTTGCACGGCTGTGTTTTATTTCGCACCGGAATACTAAGGAGGCTGGGTACCTTTCGTCGACTAACCGAAGCATTATCAGGTAAGCTAACCTCTTCTCTTGGACGAATTAATCAACGAATCCACATGTCATAACGTGTGGGACAGATTAAAAGGCCGCTCGATTAATCTGGAAAAGTAGCTAAAGGGAATCCCGGGGTCGTGGGTAATTCCGCGCACCCCTGGATCCCACCTGTTACAGATAGGAGTTGGAGTATCACCTTTTGGCACTCAATCGGCCGTTAGCAGTGTATTCCGTCAACTTCGAGAGCCTTCAAGTAATGCCATGGCATGAATTCGAGAGAAAACAACATCCCACGCAGCGTTCTACAGGAGCGGAACCAGAGGGGTGGGTGGGGGTCGGTGTGGGTGTGGCCTGGAGGGATACTTAAGTTGTCAAAACGTGAAAGTGAGTTGTGATACCCCACACCAATTTATTAGGCAGCATTGAGATCAATGGATTCGCCCAACAGAGGTCAAACCACGCAAAGCCCAGCGTAAATGCAAAGGGATGGCTTACAGGATCTGGAAATAAGTTTAAGGGATAGGACCGCGACCAAACGCTCAGAGCTTGGGAAAGTCATAATGTATGCTAGGATAGTTTTTACCGTTTTGGCGTCTTTCTCAGTCCATTTTGTAGGTCTCTGAAATTGCCATCAAAACAGTGTGAATTCAAATTTCGACAAGGGGTTGATTTTTGGCGTGTGGACGGAAAACCGTTAAAGTCACAGAATAGCAACTTCGGAGCATTAAACTCAACCCTATAGGCTACCGAAAACTAAAAACCGCAAGTCTCTAACTCGAATAGAATGCAAATGGCGCTAGTCTAAATTATGTTACGCTAATTCTGAAGAGCAGTCTGTGACAAGAATAAGTCAAAACTCATGTTAATGAGTCTAACTGTTAAAACTAACTTTAATAACTCTTAAAAGTGTATCTGTGTAATAGAGAATATAAATTTAGATCAAGGACAGTCGATTTTTCTAAGGTTAATTTCATACTTACTCTCAAATTTTCGTAAATAATGTACGGTATATATTCGTCGATAACACTCAAGTCCTTCGAAAATCTGTTGACTATATTTCCTATAAAATGAGTGTCGAAAAAGTACATGTATGCGTTTACCACAGTTGAAGTTATCGCTTTGTGTAAATTCCTAGAGCCCTTCAGACAGAAGTAGAAGTTCAAGTAGGCTCTGACAAACGTCAGGATTGTCGCAGCAATCGTAACGATCGAATACATATTTATCATCCAATGACGTTTATCTGACGCTGTTGTAAACTCTGTGGTATTTGTTAAATTGTTAACTACGTATCCTGTTACTACCGCCTCAACGTTGACCCTAAAACAAAAACATTATTTCGAAATTTCTAGGACTTCATTTGCCTGATTTCAATTGACAACAAATTGTAAGGATAAAGTTGTCCAGGCTCGCAGCTGAAGATGTTGAGCAGTTCCATAAAATAACGAAACACTATTAAGGCATTGAGACATTTTAATATTGAACTGTAATTGTTTAGTGATTTAACCCATTAACGCCCAAACGGACACAATTGTTCGTCCTTTTTGGAGCGTCAATCTCGAAGGGAAATTAATGAATTCACTCAATAAAAACCACTTATCCTAATGTTTTCGGATGTGATCTTTCGATTTTCGGGGTTATAATTGTGATTAATGCTCTAGAAAAAAATATGGCTGACTTTATGGAGAAAAGTACTGAAAATTTGGGGATTATTTTTTTATATAATTTTTTTTAGTCCAAAAAGTACTCTAACCTACTTCGGATTGTGGTGAGAGGTGGAGGCAATAGTTGGAGTTGATGATAGAATTTTTTTTCCGACCTCAACTGACTCTAATCTTTTGAAAATGGCGGATATTGCATAAAATCTCATGAAATATGAATATTTTCTGTAGTATTAACGAGAAAAGAATGTTATTGTGAGTTTTTCTTGATCCACAGTCATTTTCCTCAATCAAAACAATACTACAGAATATATTTGACAAATTTTCAACTTTCAATGATGGCGGATTTAAAAAGGCGGCCGGATTTCTCAATAAATGGCGCGTTTTATTATAAAAAGTAAATAGGAGTTTGTAATTATACTTTTCCTATGTCATTTCATGTTTTAGTAACATTTTGAGTTATTTCTGGTGAAAAAGTCTGAAATGCAAGATGGCGGATTCAATATGGCGGCCATAATTCTTGAAAATTAAAAATTTGAAAACGGAAAAATTACATATTTCACGTATAGTCATATTTTACGTATAATTCTGATGGAAAAGTCCAATCTTTTTCATAAAAATGCGTTCTGTCTGAGTAAAAAATTATTTGTCATTCTAACCTCAAACGAGGTTTTCCGGTGTTGAGGTTCTCATGACGAAATCTGAGAAGAAAATGAAGATTTTTTTCAAACCTCATATAAATAGAAAATATATATTTTGAATTCGCCATTGACAATTTTTATTTTTTTTTTAGTCCAAAATATATAATTCTATATAATCTATCTAATTTACTGTTTACTATTACGTGCCCTATATAATTATATAATAGACAGGTGGCTTGGGACCCAGGACAGCAAACAATGAAACAACTACAGATAATGTTGTTTAGAAGTGTTACCTCTCATCAGTCTAGTGCAGTTTAAACAAGATGAAAAAAAAAAGGATATACTCATAACCTTGAACCACAAAGATATCAAGACACAAATCTAGTTTTTAATGCGCATTTGGTCTTTATAATTGTTGTTAGTCCAGTAAACAAATAACACAGCTACACAAAAAAAATCATTATTCTGGATATTGTCCTTAGTACGCCTACGTATTTTTCGACGCTGAATTCGAATCCAACCTCAAAAAAGTCAATACACCCTCAAAATTTTGAGATAGGGGTAATAATTGAAAATTTGACAAAATACCTCCTTCAACCCCTGGTATACACGATTTTCGCCTCTGGGATACATTTCTTGCTTTTGGCATGTTGAAATTTGAAATCATCGACCTCGAAAACCCCCATAAATATATTCTTGGAACAAAAATTGCGTATTTTATCAAATTTCCATTTCTTACCCCTATCTCAAAATTTTGAGGATGTATTGACTTTTTTTTAGGTTGGATTCGAATTCAGCGTCGAAAAATACACAGGGATGCGAAGGTCCATATCCAGGATCATGACTTTTTTGTGTAGCTATGTAATGAAATGAGTAAGGCCCGGAAAGTGTGCCATAAGTCGGCATTATACAATTCTATGATAATTACAGTATAAACCGTATTTTTTAAGCGCGTATTTCTTGTCCGTGTATACGTACGACCCATCCTTACAACTCACTAGTATTCCAGTCCCATGCGGGAAGAAGGGATACGCAATGCAGTTTATCCACAGCTCGGACTGAATATTCCGCTATCGACAAGCCGACGGGCAATATTCTGCCTGACGTTGATGCAAGCGGATCGGTGGTAGAACGCCGAGTTCAAAATAATTTTGTGTGTAGTGAGTGACTAACTCGTGAGTCGGTGTAGTGTATTTGCATATTGTTTGGTTTTATGTGGATTTTTGCAATAATGGCACAGTCGTTATTATTTGTGAATAGACTGGAAAAGTTGATTGAAAATTACGACTACAGTAATACCCCGAGTTACGTTACCCCGACTTACGTGAATTTGAAGTTACGTCATTCCTATTGTTCATCCCCTCCTCGCCCACAAAGCACGCGTCGCGCAGTTCGAGCTTGCACGAGCCAATACGGACGTGTTTTACGCGTGCACACGTCTCATTTGCCGATCGCTACAAATAGAAAGGAAAAGAAGGGGAAGAGGGGGGAAAAAAAACAAAAAAAAAAGGGAAAAAAAAAAAAAAGCAAAAAAAGGGAAGAGGGAAAAGAGAAGGGAGGGGGGGGGGGGGAGCAGGGGGGGGGGGGGGGTAAAAAAAAAAAAAAAAAAAAAAAAAAAAAAAAAAAAGTAAAAGGGAAGGAGGGGAGGGAAAAGAAAAGAAGGGAAGGAGGGGAGGGGGGGGGGGGGGGGGGGGGGGGGCGCCCCTTGCGTGGGGGGGGGGGGGGGGGGGGGGGGGGGGGGGGGGGGGGGGGGGTTTTTTTTTGAAAAAAAAAGGGGTTTTTTTTTTTTTTTTTTTTTAAAAAAAAAAATTTTTTTTTATTTTTTTTTATTTTTCCCCCACACGCTTTCGGGGGGGAGCACACCAACAGCGGTAGGGGGGGGGGACCATACTATTTTTAAACGTCGTATGTGTGTGTGTTGTGTCGCATTAGTGTTGGTCAAGAGCCTGCATTTCAATTTTTGTAACACAACATAACGATCATCATATCGACGAAACGATGGACTTCGATCCTCGCGTTAGTGTTTTTTTTTGCCCCCAAATACGACCAGCTAGCTGCAACCTATGGATCAAGGTGTCATAAAAGCCTTCAAGGCTTACTACACTCGACGATCATTCGCTCATTTGAATGGGCCGATGTTTCTGACAAAACATTGAAGGGTGTTTGGAAGAAGATTTCCCGATGTTTTTTGTTCAGGAACCTGAAACAGTTATCGAGATTGATCTAGTCAACCAAGTGATAAATGACGTCGTTACTTTGGCAGGGTGATTAAATTTAGAGGTTGGCAGTGAAGACGCCGATGAGCTCTTGAAGTCTCATGATGAGGAGCTTACGCGTGATGACCTCATTGATATGCGACAACAAAATGCAATGGAAGACGAGGATTCTGAGCCGGTAGCACAGGAAAAACAAATGACGATTGCAAAATTGACAGAGAGTCTTGATTTTATCGAAGGTGGAATTCAGATTTTGGAAGAAATCGATTCCCATGAAGAACGTGTAATGACGGCAAGACAAAATATACAACGGTCGATTGCGTGTTATGCGGAAATATTACGCGAGAAGAAAAAGTATTTGTCTCGTCAAACTAGTCTCCTTGATTTTATGGAACCGTCCACTTAGAAAAAAAGAGCTATAACTTGTATTGCATTGAATGTTTATTCTATTTTTTCAGATTTATTGTATTCGTTAATTTGTTGAAGAGTATAACTCAATGTAACCCAAAATTAGATTTCAGAAAATCTACCCCGACTTACGTAATTTTCGACTTACATTATCCTTCCCGGTCCCACCTATGGCGTAACTCCGGGGTATTACTGTATTTTAAAATAGACGGATCATATATTTTCTGTATTGCTTGCAATCGTCGACATATATTTCGCAGTCGCCGAGACTGTGAAAGATATTTTGATTCGAGTATCCATCAACAAAATATTACTGGTACTGTTACAAAAGAGGAATTTTTGTTTGATTTCTGCATAATGTTTTGCGCAGGTAGCCTTTCGTGGAACGTGATCGACAATATTTACTTTAGACATTTTTTTGCCAAATATGTATCCGATTTTTCATTACCTACTAGTTATACGTTGCGTAAAACATATTTACAAAAGACATATTAACATGTTATGGAAGATCTCAAAGAAGACATACGCAATAAATTTATGTGGCTGACAGCGGACGAAACAAGAAATTTTCGCGGTAATAAGATCATTAATGTTGATAATGATAATTAATGTGGATGTTTCACATATTTCGTTCCCAATATTGATAATTAGTAAACGGGATTTACAAACAACGGCTAAAATTATAGAAATAATGACAACAAACAACTGTTAATGATAAAAACAACAGTGCAAAATTCGTGAAAATAATGTGCGTGGTGTGTGATCCTCTGTGGGATGTGAACTATTTTGAATTTGCACCTTTAATTTCAGTAGTTATTGAACGATACTTTTCCTTCCACAACCATATGTATAGGCCAAATCGCTTACATTTACTAAGAAGAAATGCAGAAAAACTACTGGTTGTGGCAACGCTCGCTCAAGCTCAATGCAGACAGTCGGTGTTTCTGAATGACGCAAGCGATGGATATGTACATTATTAACTCATTTTTACTCCTGTCTTTTTGGTCTCTCTTATGTCCTTCCGTCGATAACATGACGGATTACGAGTCCGACCCTGCGTTATGGCACAATTTTCCGGACCCTAGAAATAAGTCATCCATGTGATGGACTCGAATCCTTAAAACAACAAATTTTGTTCTGTTATTCCTAAATAAAACAGATTTCCTACGCCACAGCTGAATAGCTCAACTTTTGTGGAATGTCGTCCTGTTTATACGTGACGAGCACTTGGTTCCCAATACCTTCGATTTGTAACGTCTAATTTGTGAGATTCATTTCATTATTCGGTTTTTACACTACAATGCATTACACAGGTCTACAAAATAAAAAAGTTCTGTATTTGCAATCAGACCCATCATTTCCTATGTATTTTGATGCACTGAAACCAAATTTGGCAAAAAAAAATGTTTCAACCGCATCAATTTTTCTCTCCAGCCCCATATAACCCCCATAAACTGTTATAGAGGAAATTTTTTGAAAACATTTTTATGACCTTTTTATGACTTTTTTTTTTTTGGTCGCTGATCACGAATCTGAAGTCAAGAGTAAATTTTGTATTTATTTGAAGTTGATATTCTGATTATTTTCTGAAGGCAAAAATGAATTTTGACCTAATGACAGCGTCAGCAAGCTGTCACAATTTCTAAAAAAAGATAAGGAGATTATGTTTAGTACATGTTTATATACAGGGTGGACCATTTTAACCTTTAATAGTAAATAACTCGGCCATTAAGTGGAAAAAATAAAAAAGTTTTATACAAAAGTTGTTGGGCAAGGACGGGGACGTACGACCATAAGCTTAAATTTTACCTCAACGTTGACCTTGAGGGTTATTTGAAGGTCTAAACAACTTTTTTAAATGAAAACACCTACTTTTGACCCCTGATTTAAAAAGAGCGGGAAATTTTACGTACCAAAATGGTACTTCTCAACAAGGTCATGGCAAGGTCGAATGAAGGTCAAATTTTCGAAAATTGTTAAATAACGAGGGCTAGCTCGGGATAGAGATTGGAAACATTTGGATTGAGATTGAAATTGTGATTTTTCTGTTTTTAAGGTTATTTCAAAGTCAAAGTGATTTATCAAGCGTGAAACCCTACTTTTGACCTCTGATTTGTTTATGTCTAATGTCAAATGACGTCAAATGTTTAACGTCAATCAAGTATCAGGAAGTGACCTTATTCGACCCTGACAACTTTAATCGGAAACATTTTACTGTTTCCAATCTCTATCCCGAGCTAGCCATCGTTATTTAACAATTTTCGAAAATTTGACCTTCATTCGACCTTGCCATGACCTTGTTGAAAAGTACCATTTTGGACGTAAAATTTCCAGGTCTTTTCAAATCCGGGGTCAAAAATAGTTGTTTCCATTTGAAAAAGTTGTTTTGACCTTCAAATAACCCTCAAGGTCAACGCCGAGGTCAAATTTAGGATTACGGTCGTACCCCCCTCCTTGCCCTACAACTTTTGTATACAACTTTTTTTATTTTTTCGCTTACTGGCCGAGTTATTTCCTATTAAAGGTTAAAATGGTCCATCCTGTATATAAACATGCACTAAACATCATCTCTTTATCTTTTTTTAGAAATTTTGACAGCTTGCTGGCGCTGTCATTAGGTAAAAATTCATTTCTGACTTCAGAATCGTAATCAGCAACCCAAAAAAAACTTAATAATATGCATTTAATATCAAATTTTTACTTTTTAGTGAAATTTGACAGCTTGTTGAGAGCTGTCATTAAGTCGAAATTTATTCTTGACTTCAGATTGGTGATCAGCGACCAAAAAAACCAATGTAAAGGTCATAAAAAAATAATTAAAGAAATGTTTTTCAAAAAAATTTCCTCTATAAGGGTTTATGGGGGTTATATGGGGGTGCAGAGAAAATTGATGCGCTAGAAATTTTTTTTGCCAAATTTGGTTTCAGTGCATCAAAATACATAGGAAATGATGGATGCAAAGATGGATGCAAAGACAAAACTTTTTTTTATTTTGTACACCTGTGTTATTTAACTTACCACTGACTCAATAATTTATCCGTATATGACAGTGCGACTTGTCCAACGATAAATACGACGCCAATAATAAGGAGCGCCCAAAATCCTCCAGCAAACTTGTAATATCGAAAGTAAACGCTTAAACTAACTTTCCCTGACTTTTTCTCCTCATGATAAAAGCTTTTCACCGGTTCGTCGATATTGGTATCTTTCAAAAGCGGTATACTTTCATCCTCCGTATATTGAACCAATTCGGGTCCGTCTGTTCTCTCAAACTGATCGAGTTTGTCGATGTCATCCTTTTCCTCGGCAAAATAGTTAAAGTCCACGTCGTCTATGTAATAAGTTATTCGCTTATCTAAAGTCTGCTTCTGTTGTTCTAGTGATAGTGTTGCGCCCTTTTCTATAAAAAGTACATTGTTTCCATACACTTCCTTAATATGATTGATATTGTGAGTCACCAATATAACTATTTTATTTTTCAAAAATCCACGTATACACTTATTGAAAACGAATTTGTTCACATGAGTATCCAGAGCCGACATGCAGTCGTCAAGTAAGTATATGTCGCTGTCTTTATAAACAGCCCTGGCCAGATTTATTCTCGCCTGCTGACCTTTACTCAAATTGACCCCCCTATCTCCAACGATAGTTTGATCTCCATTTTCAAACTGGTTCAGATCCAGGGTCAGAGCGCATACATACAGTACCTCTTGGTACCTTTTTTCGTTATACAGTTGCCCAAATAGGATGTTTTGCTTTAGCGTCGACGGGAAAAGCCATGGTTCTTGCGACGCATACGATATAGTGCCTTCTACCAAAATCTGTCCGCCGGTGACGGAGTAATCTTTTAGAATTGTCTTTAGAAGTGCTGTCTTTCCACTTCCCACGTTACCGGTAATAAGAAACAGTCCTTTGTTAACGAAAAGAGAAACGTCCTTAACGACTTCCGTGTCGTTTACCTTTGCGGAAACGTTTCTTAAATAGACCTTGGGATGAGGAATGCTTTGCGTCTGCTGGGTTTCCTTTAATTCCTCGCCATTCAAGAAAGCCTCGATTCGCTTGGCAGCTGCTAATAATTCTGCCGTTTGGCTTATACCAAACGGAATGGAGACAGTTATGTACGATCTTAGAGTGATGTAGCAGCTCTGTAGGAAATAAACAACCTCTGCCTGGATGTAATGACCTGTCCATATGTAGGTCATCAGGAGAAGATAAAACGAAAGCTTTGAAACTAACGTGCCGATGATGATTATGAGGCATTTGAGGTAGAATACGATAGCCAGACTTTGTACTTCCTTCCTAAAACATAGTAAAACTTAAATGTTTTCAAACTTAAAAAAACAAAAGGTCTCAGAATTACAAAAATGAATGAATTCAGACTGAAGCTAGTAAATACTAATGAGTGAAATCTATCTCGTTATCGCATCCAATTTAAATTATTTATTTTTCCTTCATTTAAAGCATATTTTACCCACTCAATTGTCCGTTAACCCAAAACTGTGTTTAGTGAATGTAAAAATAGATCCACTGAACAGAATATTATCCTGTATATTAGGGTGGGCCAAAAAAACTTTTTTCTTTAGTTACCATGAAAATATTGTTCAAGTTGACAAAAAAAATAAGCCTATCAAAAGAGCAGCTCATAATTTTAATATTAAGAGGTGATTTTTGATCTCCCATTTAATTAAAACGGGAGAATTTTTGTCTTTTTTTTGGAATTTTATTGCGTTCTAACGAATTGTTGTGATGTAAAAATCAATACATATTTTTGAAGGAAATTAAACCACCTACAAAAAAATGTCTGAAATAATTTTTTCGCCAACTCAACTCGTTTAAAAGTTATTCGAGTTTAAAGTTCAACCTCAAATGACATATGATGACTTCCACAATTTTTTATACTTTATCACAAAATAATGGCTCAAAAACTAAAACATCAAATTTTTCGTGAGGTTCATTGAGTATTAGGGTGGGCCAAAAGAAACTTTTAATTTTTTTTTCTTTAGTTACCATGAAAATATTGTTCAAGATGACAAAAAAATAAGAAGAGTACAACAAATGTCTCACTAAAAATAAAGAACAGTTGTAACAAAAAATTATTGGAAAATGGCTTTTATTATAATTATCTTACATTACCTAATGATCAAGTGTAATTAAGACATTTATTATTTTTTTAGAATTCTCTAAGGAATAATTAATTTTTTTAAGTCATTACTCAGGTACAACAAAAATTTCGAGTGCCACTTAAAATTAAGTATAGAAAAAAATCGATTTTCCTTATGATTATTGGTATTTCGTAAAAATTTTAATGTTTTACCAGAGAATACTCGATGAACCTCACAAAAAATATGATGGTTTATGTTTTTGAGCCATTATTTTGTGATAAAGTATAAAAAATTGTGAAAGTCGTCATAGGCCATGTAAGGTTGAACTTTAACCTCGAATAACTTTTAAACGAGTTGACTTAGCGAAAAATCATTTCAGACCTTTTTTTAGTCGTTTAATTTCTTCAAACATATATATTATTTTGCAACACAACAATTCGTTAGAACGCAATAAAATTCAAAAAAAAAATAAAATTTTCCCGTGTTATTTAAATGTGAAATCAAAAATCACGAGGACACCTCTTAATATTAAAATTAAGAGATGCCCTTTTGACAGGCTAATTTTTTTGTCATCTTGAACAATATTTTCATGGTAACTAAAGAAAAAAAATAAATTAAAGTTTTTTCTGGCCGGCTCATAAACTACTTTATATGCTTAACATATTATACATTAAAGTTACATTGCTTACTAAGACAGTTGCATGTAAGTATTATGATGCTTCACGGTGAACTGAAAATGTATTGTAGTAGTTTTCAGGGTCTGCTTGTCTAAAATAATAATGTATTTCTGTTACGTCTAGGTGTACCCGATTTTATGTACAGGGAATGCTAGTATGTATAGAAAGAGGATGTTTCTATGTTGAGAAATAACTTGATATAACCCAAAAAACCCTACATTTTAAATGTGGGGAATGTCAAGAAAGAAGATGGCAAAATGAAGCGATGAAAAATATAGTACGATCTAGATACTATAGCATATATACATACTTATCAGTAATAAGTTTAACCTTTCATACTCATCTATTTTAATAAAAATACTAATATAATTTTACTACTGATGTTATTCATTTGTATCTATTATTTTCTTAAAATTCAAATATCTTGAAGATCTTTAATTTTAAAGATGGATAATGGTTATTAGAGTAGCTTTAAGCTAATCAGTAGCTTATAAAGAATACAGCATGTCATTTAGTAAAGAGACGGAGTAAAGAACGTAGAAGGGCGTAGCAATTATTTTTGATGAGTAGAATATGCCTGAAAACATCCTGAAACAAATTTTCAGCTCCATATTATTTCAAGTCCTCTCAAATAGGCCACATACCCTGTATTTAGTCTAATATTATTTATTCCGCTATCTTTTACATAAATATAATTTTTTTCAATTTATTAAAATTATATGTATTAAAATAAATATTCATACTCGTAATATTAATTCTGAAATTATTAGACCTTGGATATGTTTCCCTTCTGTAACTTCAACATATTGAGAAGCAAAATGAGAATCAAAATATCAAAAATGTTGTAAAAGTAACACAGGGTACTTACGATCTATACTCATTTACTGTGTCTTCGAAAAACTTTTCCCACGTATACATTTTAATTATTTTTATGGCGGAAAATACCTCCTTCGTTATTTGAATTCTTTCATCTGTCTTCTTCGCTGAGATTAGCCTCTTCGTAAGAGCTTTGCGACCCACATAGACTGAAAAATTTAAACAAGAATATAACTTACAAATATTATAATACAATTCATAAAATTATAGAAGTTATAAATTTAAACCAAAGTTACTATTTTAAAAGGCTTGAACAATTATCCAAATGGATGGAAAAACTTGGACAAATGTGCATCACTTTGCGGTATTCGTTAAAACTGTTCAAAATGATAACTAAGCAGTAATCACAAACGCCCAAAGTGACTTGCGCTTTTAAACTCATTTGCTAAATTTTTCAATGAATTCGTTAGAAAATACGCAAACTAGATTTATTCTATTCCAACCTTGTTCTATTAGACCCTAAATATATATAATTCCCGAAAAACATTTGTTTCGAAAAAAACATACAAAATATGTCACAATTCCCAATTTTCAGTTCTCCCTATACCCAGCAGAGGACAACGATAAATAATGAAAGATTGTGGAGCCAAACGCAGTCATTACCAGTTATAAAATACCTACATATGTATATCAGAACATAAGTACATCCATAGCTGTCTAACATCCTAGCTCTGGGGTTAGGTTAGGTAAGGTTAGGTAAGGTTAGCTTAGTGGGGTTAAAAGTTAAAAAAAACATTAATTTACTTCAAACCTATATTTTCCCCCAAATTCAAGTTATTTCGATTTTATGTTTTTTTAATCCAGTTGAAAATGGTGATTTTAATTAGATGTCCAATAGTTTATATTTGTGTTGAATATAGTAAAATACATATTTAAAGCAGCGGTACCTTAATAAGGTACTGTCATAAGTTACATCTGTACCAAGTACCAAATGCCAAATTTGTACCAAGACTTTGTATAAAGTTGGGTTAAAGTTCTTTAGCTGTGGCTAAACTGTAAAGAGAGTTTTTCTGAAAAAAAATGAAGAAATCTGTCACATTAGGATTTAGAACACACTTTTGAGGATTCGAGACAAAAATAAAATTAAAAACGTATAAAACAAACGATATTAAGAGAACAATAATATGATATATAAATAATAAAACAGGGTGTTAGAAAACTACCGGAACATATAATGACCCGCCAAGAGTGCATAGATCAGTAGGCAGAGATTTTTATGTGTTCTTGAAAGATATAGGGCTTGTTTTGACGGTTCCCTATATATTTTTTCGTAGAACACGATTCCGAGAGCTGAAACGTCAGCAAATTTTTAAATTAACAATTTGTGAAAAAAAAGTTTTGTTTTTTTTATTCGTTCTTGGTATATTTTATATAGCATATGCATTTAAGAAGTTGTAGCCTATTGGATTTCCTAAATTTTAAGCCCAACCCGAAGTCTCCAAGTGCTATAGTTAACTTGCAAATGACTGCTGTTTGTAGGATGAAGTTACAAAAAAATTTCAGCTTGATCCGATAAGTAACGCATCTTGTAATAATTAACGATCGCATTTTTTTTAGCCTTAATTAACAATGACGCAATTTTCTTGTTTATTGTACGATATTGACCAGGTTGGGCGAGAAAAATCATAAATCTCTTCGTTTGCGAGACTTTTTTAGATTTTGAAAAATATTAATTTGGGTCAGTTTTATAACGTTTTCTTACGCGACTACCTTTTTTGACGCTTTTTTTATAATATTTTGAAAGTACGCTTCAAGACGCGTATTTTAAACAAAAAATGGGCGTCAAGATGTTATAGTCACAATTCCGAAAATTTCGAAGCGGCAACGCTAACACAATACATACGTCGCCTCAAAAAAGGTAGTCGCGTAGAAAACGGTATAAATCTGGCCCAAATGAGATTTATTATTTTTCTAGCCCAACCCGGTCAATATCGTACAATAAACAAAGACATGGCGTCACTTTTAATTAAGGCTAAAAAAAATGCCATCGTTAATTACTCGAAAAGTTATTAACGGATCGAGCTGAAATTTGTTTTTGTAATTTCATACTACAAACAGCAGTCCCTCCAAGAAATTTCATGATTATAGTCGCCCTACTTTCGAAGTAAAAAAAATTGTGAAAAAAAAGCACATTTTCAACTTCAGCAGGCATTTGCAAGTTAACAATAGCACTTGGAGACTTCGGGTTGGACTTATATCGTCGAGAGGCGGTGCGGGGAAATGGCACGAGGTACCCGGCTATGGGTGTCCGCGCCGAAGCTTAGTTGTTGATGATGCCGTTGGAGACGGTGTTGATGTGCGTCCCTTGCCACGTGGGGAAATAGTTGTGCAGCGTCTTTGTGTCTCCTGAGTGGCGAATTTGGGAAGTTCTCCCAAAAGGTTCCGGTGCGGAACTCTACGACGTGAGAAAGAAATTAAACCACTTGTTGATGCGGGCTCCCAAACGTACCACAGCAGTGTTAGGCAAGTCCCATTAGGAAGACCAGCGGAGACGACTTGACTCGGAGCGGCCACGAAGTAAAAGAGGATAAGAGAGCGAATAGAGCGACGCGTGGAACTTTTGTTCCCTAAGCTCCGCCCATTTGCCGTTTTTCGACGAGAGCTTACGAGTCAAGTCGTGCTCGCGTGAGAAGCGCTCTCCGGAGACACTTAAAATTCAGGAAATTCAATCGGCTACAACTTCTTATATGCATATACCATATAAAATATACCAATGAACGGAGATATAAGCGGAAATGTTAAAAAAGACGTTAATTTAAAAAAATTAGCGGACGGTTTCAGTTCTACGTACAGAGAAAACCGTCAAAACTAGCCCTATATCTTTCAAGAACAGATTTTGATGATTTTAGCTCCCTGCCTACTGGACTATTGATAGCGTACATACCTTGAAGAGGAATGATTACCAGGAAAAATCCAATTGCAGCCAACACGGACAGACCAACCCTCGTATACATAATATACGCAATAATAACGGTCTGGATCAAACCGATCCACATGTCGTTGATGAAGGTGAATGCGTTCTCAAAAGCACCCACGTCCTTAGTTATGAGGGTGACGATATTTCCCATGGTGATGCCGGAAAATGCGGACGGGTGCAGTTTCAGAACTTTTCTGTAGATTAGGGCCGAGAAGGCCGTTCGTACTCCTATTCCGAATTCTATAACGCACTGCATGTAATTATGGTTGTATATGGTGCTCAACATGTTCAACCCGACCACCAGCGCTGCATATTTGTAGAGGGTGCTTCTAGGAATTTCGGTTTGGGCCGGTTGGAAGTAGGCTATCAGTCTCTCCAACGCCAGTGGTTGAATAAATCTGAAAAAAAGTGGAATGAGAGATTAAAAGGCCTGACAACAATAATACAAACTTTGCAGAAACAGTGAGAAAATTGAGAACAATTTTTGGTCGAAATGAAGCTCCGTCAGTGCCTGGTGTAAGAAAGTTCTTAAAGAAAGTTCGTGAAATTGGCATGCTTATGGATAGCAGAAGTCATCCACGTGCTCGTCCGGTGCGCACAGCTGAAAGAATTGCTGCTGTTGCCCAAAGTGTGCGTGCAAACCAAAGAGCCTCAACTCATCACAGAGCACAACAACTTAATGTCAGTCGCACTTATCTGAAGAGAATATTGCATAAAGACCTCGGATTATTTGCTTACAAGTTGCAACTTATTCAAGAGATAAAGGAAAATGACCATCCACTTCGTTGTCGCTTCTCCGTGTGGGCTTTAAATAAGTTTGAAAATGACGCCGATTTCAAACGAAAAATCATTTTTTCGGACGAGGCTCATTTTCATCTTGGAGGACATCGTAAACAGAACTGTAGGATTTGGGGTTCCGAAAATCCACACGTAGTCATAGAGAAGCCAATGCATCCTGCTAGAGTGACTATTTGGTGTGGGTTTTGGAGTGGTGGCATCATTGGCCCGTACTTCTTTCAAAATGAAGATGGTAACAGCGTTACAGTAAATGGAATGCATTACAGAGACATGTTAACTGATTTTTTGTGGCCGTGATTGGACGATTTGGACTTGGACGAGCTTTGGTTCCAACAGGATGGAGCAACGTGTTACACAAGCCGTGAAACAATCGATTTTTGCACACTAAATTCAGTAACCGTGTTACCAGCCGTTTTGGAGACATTAATTGGCCATCGCACAGTTGCGATTTAACACCGTTGGACTATTTTTTATGGGGACATGTTAAGGACCAACGATCCACAAACAATTGACACACTGAAGGAAAACATCAGTCGAGTTATCCGTGCAATAGAACCACAAATAATCGAAAATGAACTACTGGCATACTTTGTTGAATAAAGCAACAATCCTTTAAAATATTCAACGATATTCAACGATGTAGTTTTGATAGCAATTTTAAAAAGAAACCATCTGATGGCCTACCCTTAATTTAACATATAATGTTATTACTAGGGTCCGAAAATGTGTGCTGCAACGCAGGGCTCGGCGCTATAAAACTCTGATCATGAAAGTATAAACCGCATTTTTTTAAGCGCCTTGTATATTATATACGCGTGTATTTCTTGCCCCTGCGTACCTACGCCACTGACCGATCCTACACATGTGCGGAGACCCGTGCATGCGTAGTAGTACGCCATCCCGGAGCGGGAGAGAAGGATAGTCTAACACAGTTTTACACGTGTGACAGCAAACATTCGGAACACTAGTCATTATAGTATTAAACATGAAATGTTTATTTCTTTAAATTCCTGAGAAACGGCCACGGTCAGTAAAGTAAGAGAAAATACAGAAATTGTTACTCTTAGATGAGGTAAAAGAGCCAGCCAATGACCTCAATTTATGATTTCACCTAAATTGGGCTCATCAGCGTTGAGTATTTCTTGATTAATTACAACTTTCATGCATATTCTATAATTATGTTTTTGATCCACAGAATGCCACAACTGCATTAATATTAGCATATTAACTTTAGACTGATATATGTTTCTGGTTTTAAAATAATTATTTTGTGAGAAACTCTTTTTATTAACTTCTAGTAACTAAATGACAAATCTTTTAGTATAGTGTATACTTACATCAGAGCCGTCCTCACACACAGCTGTACAATCCCCAGAAAAATATATTTCTTTCCATAGCAGGAAATTATCACCCTAATTACGGAAGGAGTATTTCCTTTCTTTTTTTCCGAATACCAATGGTTTTCCAAATTGTTCCCAACTTTCTGTGAAGAGTATTTCGATACAATTTCGTAAACATCGTCATCGTCTAATTTCTTCTTGCGTCCTTTCTTAAATAGAGGAAGTGTATAACTAAAAAAAAATCAAAATACACTTGTCCTTCAGTTGACACACATATACATATATCAATCAGAAAATTCGTTTTACATGAGTTATTTCAACATTATATTCATGTTTTAATTTTGCTTAATCATCTGCTTATTTACTATCATATTTGTGTTGAAGAAAAATTTACTCTTTTTGGCAAGAAAGGTCAATAAAATTCTGATTCCCAATCCAATTCAATTTTGTAAAAAAATGTGTACAAATTATGGTAAGTTAAATAACGGAAGTGATAGCATTTGTTTGCATAACTTCTCGAATGAAAATTCTCGAAGGTTGATTTTGGCGACGATCGTCAAAAAATTACAATAACCTTTTACCAATTCTTAGATCACGAACAACATGACGCTTGAGACATTTATTCAGCAGGATCCCTGTACCGATTTAACCTTATTCCTAGTATGGTTCCTATGGAAAATGAAGAAGACATGATAGATGCAAGTGAGGTACACGGGGATAAAGATAAACCGTGCTGTCAACAGAATTTTGAGTTAAACCTTGCCTATCATATGTAATATCTCATAATTCTTATGACTTGAAACTCTCACAACTTGTATATACCTCTACTTTTTGTGGGTGTTTTACCTCCAATTAAAAAAAAAACTAAATAAAATTCAACTTTCTAGTTAAACCGGCAGTGGTAATAGAAATCCAAAAATAGTCTAGGATTATTCTGCCTTAAATGCATTTAATTTTATTTCATTAGAAATGGGCACTGTTCCAAGGGAAGTGGACACCATTTCTGTATGAACTGAAAGTTGCAACTTCTGCCACCAATTCCTCAAGAAAGGGCTTTATATGTATATTAGGGTGGCCCAAAAATTGAATACATTTTTTCGTGTCTCGTGTGAAAATATATTAAATTATCATGTTATAAACGCCCCCTTAAAAAAATCAGCGCAAAAAAAAACAATTTTTTAGAGGTCGCTCAAGATTTTGAAAAATTTCCAAAATCGTCAAAAATTGAATTTTTTTTTTTTTTATTTTTTTTTCTCATGTTATTATTTTTTGCGTTGAATATTTTAAATTAAAATTTTTTTTTTTTTTCATTTCACCTAAAATGTTTTCGAGCCATCTTGAAATATAAATATTGAGGAACTAATTATTTTTTTATTGAATTTGACGTACAAAAGAAATAAAAAAGACACTAAAACACGTTATACACTTAAAAATAATTATAAATATTTGGTACTGACAATATGGTAGTCAATTTTGTCTCGAGAAATTTTTAAGTGTCTCGTGTTTTATTTCTATTCATTTGTACTTCAAATTCAATAAAAAAAATAATTAGTTCGTTAATATTTAATTTAGAGATCGAAAACATTTTAGGTACACTACTTTGAAAATTAAAAAAATTGAAGTGACCTTTAGAAATTAAAATATATATTTCAAATTTTCAGAATCGACATTTTTTCAACCTAAAAAATAATAACAATCGAGGAAAACAAAATAAAAAACAAAAAATGTAATTTTTGACGATTTTGGAAATTTTTAAAAATCTTCAGCGCTCTAAAAAAAATTTTTTTGAGCTGATTTTTTAAGGGGGCTTTTATAACATGATAAATTAATATATTTTCACACGAGACACCAAAAAAATATTCCCTTTTTTTGGGGCCACACAATGTATATGGAATATGGATTGAAAGAGATTCAACCTTTTTGAGAAAAATATGTCAGTATAAGCCCTTTTTTTTCATCTAACGTGTCGAAACAATATTAATTATAAATATTAATGTATAAGATATTATATTTACTTTATTTGCCAAACCGCAAATTAGTATTTTTTAAGTATCATCTGAAAATTAATTCCCAAGTGTACAAATGAAGTAGTACATCTGTTTTCGTTACTCTTATACATGTGTTTGTCAAGAGTATGGGTAATGACGCTAAAATTAGGTCAAAGTAATGATAGAGCATGTTTAGCGCACACTTTTGTTAATTCATGCTACATACTGTCGTCCTCAATTTTCATAGTATCATCTAACAAGTTTTTGACGTGTCTGATAACATTGAGAACTTATAAGTGGGTACAGAAAACCACCTGCAATAAAACAGTTCTGATTAAAAAAAAAATACTCATTTAATCTACGTTATATTAGATGCATGATAGGATGATCACGACGACGTGTAAGTACTGTTGCAAGGATACTTAAAAATAGGGCAACTTAAGTAAGGACCAAGTGGCAATTAAAACTATTTAAAAAGATAATAATACATTTTTTCCTAAACTTTGACCATTTTAAGAATTATAATAATTCATTTTGATACACGGGATATCCTATATCACATACCATTGAAATAAATGAAAATGACACAAAATTCTTTTGCATGCTTTTTGTTGCTGATATGCTTGTTTTTAAACTTCCATACAGAATTATTGTGGAGACTTCTTCGTTGTAATGATGTGATCGTCAATTTTCTTCAGAATCGATTTTCTTCAGAAATATTGTTAAAGACTTTTTTATATATTTGTAGAAAATTGCATATCAATTTAATTATTGTAATAACATGTAACAATGTTGATCCCTCAAAGTTTTTGATAAATCCTATGTCTTAACTCTTCCTCATTTTGGGCCATCTTTTGTCATAAACCTTTCTAGCAACAATTGACCAAACATTTTCATTTGGACGAAAACTAAATCACTTATTAAGAGTTTTCAGGAGAAGAAAAAAACGTTTTGTAAGTATATTTGCACATTTTGAGTAATACTGTAGCTTAAGGTCGAAAGTTTACCACTAAAGTTTTTTTAGAGAATTTATCATAAACAGAAGCACTATAAATATTTACAAAACTTCGAAAAAAAAAATAAAAAAAATGGAATTAGGTTGTTTCTGAAATAAGCATGTTTTGAAATAAAACTTTTTATTATCAAAGTATTTTTATATAAAATTATAAAAATAAAGCTTATTTTGTGCCTTCCTTGGATTTTGTTTTAATTTTTGATGTTTCAATAATATTTTCGTAAAAGGGTTTGAATGGTTGCACCACCCGTTTACGCAGAGATTTTAAATTTTCTTTTTCGTCTTGTAGTATTGGCAGTGGCTCCTTGTATGCATTTTAAATTGGCATTTGAACTGTGAAATTCCTTGTAGTATATAGTATTATTATACAGGGTGGGCCATTTTAATCTCCCCACCGTAATTTCTCAGAACCTAAGCCAGATACGAAAAGAACGTTTAGACAAATGTTGGAGGGAGCAGAGGGGCCACGCACTGGTGCCAATGACCTTGACCTTGAATCTGATTTTCAAGGTTATTTCAAGGTCAAAGTGTTTCTTTTTTAATAGGAATACCTACTTTTGACCCCGGATTTGAAAAGAGCGGGAAATTTTACGTAAAAAAATAGTACTTGTCAACAAGGTCATGGCAAGGTCGAATTAAGGTCAAATTTTCGAAAATTATTAAATAACGAGGGCTAGCTCGGGATAGAGATTGGAAACAGTAAAATTGTTATGAAAAAGTATACAGTTTATAGTTTATAAAGTTGTCACCTTATCATCACCTTGACACAAACATCATTTCCGACGAATTGCTCTTGCTTTTTTTTCAAATCAAAGGTCAAAAGTAGTGTTTCGCGCTTAATAAATCACTTTGACCTTCAAATAACCTTAAAAAACCGGGTTTAACGTCAAGGTCATTTGTATCAGGAAGTGACCTTATTCGACCCTGACAACTTTAAGCAGAAACATGTTACTGTTTCCAATCTCTATCCTTTCGTTGTTTAATAATTTTCGAAAAATTTCCCGCTCTTTTCAAATCCGGGGTCAAAAGTACGTGTTCCCATTAAAAAAAAACACTTTGACCTTGAAATAACCTCGTGTTTTTTCTCTAATCAAACAACTTTTTATAGACAGCAATAACAACAAAGTATTGAACGTCGACATGATTACTGCTTTGACTTTTATAAGTTAAGTTAAAAGTGCAAAATGACCGCTGACAATTTAGTGCCAAAACAACCTAAGCCGGACTTGTTGTTTTGACTTAGGTTGTATTTCTGAAACCACCTTAGTCCCGGGACTAAGGTGGTTTCAGAAATAAACGAATATTTTAATTCGTCATATGACCAAGGATATTTACGGGACTTAGATTCTTTTTTTAATTAAGTACGTGTTACCCCCAAAAGTATATGTTTGTGTGATAAACTCAATATGGCTAAAATGTGTGTAAAGGTTATTTCTGAAATAAGCGATTCAATTACTAAATTGTATAAAATAAAAACAACACAATAATTTCTAATATTCTACTCTGCACCCTTATTTATTTTTTTCTTTTTATGTATAGTTTTAATCAAAATACCGGGTAACAGAAATATGCAAATATAAATAGAGAGTTCCGTTTGAAAATCGGTAAAGTTGGTAGCACTTGCGGTGAAACCGGAAAAGTATAAATAACATTTATACATCAAAGTTTGATATTTGTTATGAATATAAGATGTTGAACATTTGATAATTATCAAGCAATAAATAAAGAAAAATGGGGCATACCATAATCCTGTATCACTTGTTATTGAAAATTTTGTCAAGTTTATGTTAATAACTGCTACTCACTACTTGAACTAATCATATATTTTGTCGCAAAATTTTAAAAACTGAAATATATGAAGAATATAAAATATGTACATATATATTAAAGGTGTTTGATCAGTTGCCAATTAATCAGGTTAGCTATAATTTTAGAATTTTATTATTTTTTAAAATATACAAAAACCATTCAAGACCACGTTTTACCTTCATAATGTATTATTAAACACGAGGATATATATCATATGCGTTGGAAGCAATAACTTAATAACATGCCATATTTCATGTCATAATTTAATTTACCCTTAATACTTAAACTTTTTGTAACTTACAAGAATGTTATGATGGACAAGATGCAGGCATTTTCTCTGGGATTTTTCTGTCTAACCTGTCTCACACCTTGATCCATCTTGCGCAACTGCAGACTAGCAATATCTTTTCATCTGCGATTAATGGAGTGTTTTCAGATAAAACTTATTGATATCTTATCTGCCATATATACATGTGTGTACATATTAGAAATGTGTTGGTATTACCGAACATAAAAAACCGACTTATGTAACTGTAACCATCTTATTTAGGTCCTTATCTTGAATTTCCATTTTGACATAAATATATAGATACGCACATACATACGTATATACACATACACACACACACTTACATACGTACATATATACAGGGTGATTCCTCGAGAAAGCCCCCATTATTCCGGTTAACGTTCGAGATAAAAATATGGTGAAAAAACTAGATACGATATTTTTTTAAGGAATGCTACCTGTACTCCACTTCATCCCAAATACAACGTTACATAATAGAGTATGGATTTATCTCCAACAGTTTTTGGAGATATAATTAATCACAATGTCAATTGCAAGATACTTGCTACATTTTCCACTACTAACAGTTAAATAAGTTAACTACTAACATCCTGGTGTGGGTACTGGAACCTTCGGCGTAGAAACAAAAAACTGTACGTTTTACACGAAACACCGAACTACTACACTTTTCTCGAGGCGCGTTTCGCCAACCAAGTTGGCATCTTCAGGAGAACATTAAAACTCAATATAAATCAAATATATTGATATCAATATATTAAATAGTTTTAATCTTCTAATGAAGATGCCAACTTGGTTGGCGAAACGTGTGTCGAGAAAAGTGTAGTAGTTCGGTGCTTCGTGGAAAACGTCGTTTTTTAACTACTAACAGTTAATTAAGTACCGGAACAGCAGAATAACTCACTAGAAGTGCATTTTTGGAAAAAATGTTTTTTACAATAGTTTTAGGATTTTTTCCCCGGATATCCACTGGTCACCTTTAATTTGACCTTGAACATGACCTTCAAGGTCATTTGAGGTCAAAATCGTTTTTTCAAACGGGAACACCTATTTTTGACCCCGGAATCGAAAAGAGCGTAAAAAACTACAGTCGGATTCGACCTTGATTACCCTCACCTCAAATTGTGAAGGTCACCACCTTCATTGGTCAATTTTGTACGTTTGACTATTCGGGCTCAAGAATATGCAATTCCACGTTTATAAAAATGACCTTGACCTTGAGATGATCTTGAGGGACATGGTCAAGATCAAATTCCAGGTTATCAATGGATAACCAGGATTAAACCTTTTGTGACATTATCTCTCTTGTTTGCGAAGAATCATTTTCCCAGGATATTGTGAGATTGACTTCAGGGTGGTCAGGGACCTCCACAATTTGAAATGAGAATAATCAAAGTCGGAGCTGACTGTAATTTTTTTCGCTCTTTTCGATTCCGGGGTCAAAAATAGGTGTTCCCATTTGAAAAAACGACCTTGAACTTCAAATGACCTTGAAGGTAATGTTCAAGATCAAATTCAAGGCCACCAATAGATAGCCGGGGAAAAATTATAAAACTTTTGTATAAAACATTTTTTTCCAAAAAATGCACTCCTGGCGAGTTCTGCTGTTCCGGTACTTTTCTAACACCCCGTATATTCTACAATTACGGATTTGGTTATATTTTAACAATGCCCTTTTGTCTAACAATATGCAAATTTAAATATGCAATACCTACAGAGTGTTTGTCCGCTTGTTTGATGGCACTGCATTGGTAACTTCTAAACCATAAGAGATAAGTGGGTAAAGTTAGCGTAATTTTATTTCTTATGAGGCGACATGTTCAAATTTCCACAATTTGTAGTACGATAGTTAATAAAATCCTGGAAAAACTCTGAAAATCACAATTTTGCAAATAATTCGCAAAGTTTTTTTTTTTAGATTCTAAATCAAAAATCTTAAACGAAACGTTATATTATCAGTAGAGTATCAAAGGGACAATAGCCGTGCCCGAACACGTGGTAAAAACCTTTTTAATAGAATTATGCCACTAAATGCGTTTTTGAGGTCCCAAACTGATCTGTTTACAATCTGAAAATAATGTGTCCAGCAGAACTTTTACGTGAAAATGGACAAAGGCGCAACTCCAAATACAGGTGCTTCCTTCGCCTAAGATGCACTGTATAAAAAAAATTCAGTTGTCGTTCACTTTCAAAACTGAAAATCCTAAACACTGAAGTCGACTCTGTACTGAATAGAACCCCAGTGGCGGCTCGTCAGATGAGGCAGAGGAGGTAGTGCCTCCCCTGTGAAAATTACAAATAAGTTTTTTTATAAACCTACTGTACTCTAATTTTATATAATTAAATTAGTATTTAATATACTACCTATAATACTTTAATTATCTTTCATTTTTAAATTCATATATCGGGTAAAAAATTAATTTTAAATTAATCTTAAAGGAGTTCCTGCACTATTATTTGCAACATAGTAGCCCTCATAAACAACACAGCGCCTAGTCTATCGCCGTGGTGGCAATCGATGTCAATGCCGTCGATGGCAAGTCCGATGCCAATGTTTTCATATATATATTTATAAGGAATAGGGAAGCGCGAAGCGCGAAGCTTCGCAACTACCTGTGTTACTAACAAATTTAACCCTTAACTCATTAAAGGTCATTTAAAAAACTGCTTAGCGGAGGCAAACCTCTCACATGTGACAGCGCAGAAAGCTAGTCACTTAATTTCATGAACCTAACGACCTAACCTTTTCAAGAACCTAACGACCAAATCTTTTATTGTTATGTGTTTTGGAAATTGTTGATGGAAAGTGTCGTTATTCTTGCCGAGTTTTGTTGAGTGGTTTGAGTGGTACAGGAGGGTAATAATTATTGAAAGTGTTCCATATTACTTAGGTACGTAAGTCATTATTTGAACGTCTTATTTAATTAATTATACAAAATTATAATGGAGGTAACTGGCGGGTATAACAGTTTGGGTCATAAAAATAACAATACGAGTTGTCATGACACTCAAATAAATATTCGAACCTTCAATGATACTGCTGAGTATCATATAAAGTACAAATTTAGTCGCCTGCCTTATGAGGATAAATTATTTGTTAAAGATGTAAGAGTACCACTGCCAGGTCTAAGTAAAACCTTAATTAATCAAGGTAAGCCTGTTCGTAGTTTTGTTAATACGTGCTATGATAAATGCAAATGGCTAAATGGTTCTTTAACTTTAAATAAATTATTGTGTTGGCCGTGTGTATTATTTTCAAATCGTGGAGAAGATGCTTGGACGAAGTCTAGATCTGATAAAATCTTAAATCTTTATCTCGTTCAGTTGACACATTCAAAACGTCAGGAATATATTAGTTGTGTTTGTAAATTACATCTTTTTAGGCAAACAAAATATTATGGAAGTGATCAATTCAAATCTAAATTGACGCAGTCCTGGCAAAAATCCGACTATTTTATTTCACTGCATCTTTTAATTGTAAAATAATTTGACGGAAACTACGTCTTCTCGATTATTTTGCTGAACTAATAAAATATATTAGGTACATTATATTAGACAAATGTACTTAATATATTTTATTAACCAAGTAGAGGTCCTTCTTCTAACTATGCGGCATATTACTAACAATGTTTACCATCACAAAAATTTAGGAAACAAATTTTTTATGTGTTTAATTAAATATGTTTGCCTCCCGAAAAAAAAGTCGCAAGCCGCCACTGTAGAAACCAGTTGTGTGGTGTAATTTGATATTCTCGTATTTTCGGAACGAAACATTGGACCCACGTCATATTTTAGGGGGTGGTTACTGGACTTAAGTAGAAGGCTATAATAGCAAAAACACTTTAAATGACACTTTCAAGAAAGAATTAAAAAACTTCTGCATCACCAAGCAGATCTTGAAAATGGCTTGCAAAATATTTGCGAAATATTTTTTCATAATTACCAACTGAATATAAAAACTTCTTGTTCGTGTGCTTTTTGAAAAATTTTCATTTAGCTTAAAGATACAGCTACTGTAAAATCTCAAAAATTAAATGCAGTGATGAAATAACAATTCAAATTACCATCATTTTTACAGATCCAGAAATTTCTAAAAAAACGACATGGATAAAAAGACTATTTATTAGAAAAGTATTTACTTGACGAAAAAAATTTTTCACAAATATTTTGTACACCGTTGCCAAAATAATCTGGTGAGGCATTTTTCATTTCAAATCTGTTTGCTATCACAACCTTCTACCTAGCACCCCCTAAAATATTATATGGATCCCATGCTTCGATACGAAAATCAAATATACTACGAGAATATCAAATTCCACCTGAAACCAGTGGTTTTTATCCAGTACAGAGTCGACATCAGCGTTTAGAATTTTCAATTTTGAAATAAACGACAATTGTTTTTTTACGACAATTGTTTTGGGCGACAATGCATTTTAGGCGAAAAGTTTTTCGTTCTTATCAAACAAATATGTACTTATAAGAGAGCGTTTGTTAAAATGCAACATTAGAATATAACGAAATAAAAAGATTGACAGTATTACCTACCTTTGCCTAACAAACAGAGATGTCAGTTTATAATTTTAAAAATGCTAAACAACTACCTAATAGGCGCTGTTTTAATATCCAACTGCATTAGAACGTAGTGTTGTAGTGATGGTTCCCGAGTTTATTGATCGTTATGTTATTTTGTGCTTACTGTGCGTGATTTAACATAGATGGTGCTGTGGTCCAAATCAAAAATAGAAATATAAGCAAGAGAAGGATGGATTTTGAGTTACCAAATCCAAATATTTATTGAGCATAAATAAATATCCCGGGATTATTTACCATTTTTAGTTATAACTCCTTATTATAACGACTTATTTATTTTTTAACAACAACATTTTTTAACAACAACATAATTATATAGAGACATCCAAAACGTTCATCAAAGTTGGCCGAGAAAAAAAAGACGTATTTCTATTCTTAATCGTATTTATAACCTTATTTACTTGTCAAAACTGTCACTCATATGACAGCCGTTGTTTATTTTACAAATTGTGACAGTCACTTGTCAAAAGTTTGACATAACCGAAAAACTTAGACATGACCGCTATTTCCATCTCTCTCGTTCATAGCCAGAGTTGATGACTGAGTTTTTTTTTTTGGATGTCTCTATATAACCTATGTATTTATGTCTAAAAAAAGTTTATAAAATTTAATGCTTAATCAGTTGCATTTAACGTAAAGTTATTCAAGTTTATAAAATAACTGGGCAACCATGGTGGTATAAAAGGGTGGATATCAAAATCTTAGCATTGTCTAATTTACCACTGACTTACTTATTGTTCTATTTTTCAGTTATATTCACAATTTACACAGGTTAGAATATGCTTAACAATAACGAAAAAACAATAATAGATAATGCAGAATATGTAACGCTGACGAAACTTAGACTATATTATTTGTATTAGAATATTTGTCTAATAAATACACATCTTATCATTATTTATGTACTTTAAGTATAAATATTTCGCATCTTTAAAATTTAACAGGAAAAGCAAAAAAGGCAAACATTGTATAAGCAAATAAACTTTGATAAATGACCCCGCTCTCAATACCTCAGAATATTTCATTCAATATGGTACAATTGCAGTACGATACATTGGTTTCCTATCAATCCTTCATTAAATTCGTCATTATCATCATTTTGTCATCAACATCCATGTGATAAGAAACAAAGTTAACAAAACCTAAATTCAAGCATCATTTAATACATATATGAGTTACTAATAAAATGTAATTTTTTAGTTAATCGAATTAATAGAGTAATTAGAATAATTACAATGAAATTTGTACTGCCCTTTAAATGAGTTTTGTAGTTTTTCCTAAATTACATAGTTGACAACAACTAGAGTGACGGAAGGATAGGTCAAACCGTAGCGGCTCTAGTAGATAGGAAGAGGAGGTACTGTTCCTTGGCCAGTTCGATCTCCAGATCTAACACCCTTGGATTTCTTCATGTGGGACTTCTACAAGATTCGTGTATACCAAACAGAAGTGGATTATGTTGAAGAACTCACACAAAAAATACGGGCAACTACAGATGAGCTACAACAAACTAAACTCAATTCTCAACTAAAAGACTGTTTATTTGCAAGTTTATTCTTTAAAAGCGTTTATTCTCCTTAACTTTAGAAACAATTAATTCGTTAATTCGATAAAAAAAATAGTTTAATTAAAAACTTGAATTATGGAAGAATGTTTTGTTATGCTTTCTTTTGCCCCCTTCCCCTGCTATTTAGGTTACGCTCATTTCGTGAGCTTACTGCAAAAATCCGTTAAGTTCGAAAAAGTAATTGTTGACATATCTAACATTAACCTTTTTTTCAAAGGATAAATCTGCTTTTTTCATCAAACTATGTAGTTTAGGAAAAACTACAAAGCTCATTTAAAGGGCAGTACAAATTTCATTGTAATTATTCTAACTATTCTATCAATTTTCGACTTAATAGTTCAGATACTTTTAGTTGGATCGATATGGGCTTAACTGGTTTTGTAGTAAGCCTACGATTTACATTTGAAATGCGATTTCTTCTACCTGATACGGAATTTTGAGTATACCGTTGGAAAGCTTATTAAGAAAGGAAGTTTTTGGGAAATGTGCACACTTTTGAGAGACAAAAAAAATATCGTTTGTTCAAAGTCAAATTCTGTAAAATTTAGAAATCTAGAACTGTTTAAAATCTAGAATTGTGTCTATGCTTACAAAAATTAAATGGGAATCTTGCTAAGGATGTTTCCTTCAAGAAAATTTAATGAACTTTTCAATGTTTCTTTTTTTTAATTTGTTGTAGGACTAATAGTTCAGAAGATATGGTAAGTTTTAGGCGAAAAATCATGTTTTTCCGAAAAAAAAAACACAAACCCTGAAATTTCTCCCTTATGCTTGAGAATCGGATCATGGACAAGTGGAACTTTTTTGTTGCATTTGAGGTGTACAATTACCACCCAGCCTTTGTACACTTCATGACCAGTTACCCTGTATTTATAACAGGTTATAATAGCAGTATAAATTAATAGGCGATAGACGGTTAAAACGTCAGTTTGTATTATTCATATTATTCCCAAATTAAAGTAATTGCTCGTGTTGAGTAAAGATAGGTTTCATACGATGTACGCAGACTTACAACTTAAACATAGGTACTACCTCTATCGCCATCAACCATTACCATCATCATTACCTATAACATACTACCAGTTCTTGAAATTTTCATGGTATAGCAGAAGCCCCATCGATGGCATACCTAGAAAAATAAATGAGACAACAAAAAAACACGTGTATAAGAAGTGTTTTTCTTCGTCACAAGTTTACCTATTTACTGAAATCTAAAATACGTACCTATTTATTGAAATATAAAATAAGTACAGGTTTAGGTTCAACTGGTGAGACTTAAACCTATTTTTTGACTTTCTTTCGATTATTGTTTATTATTTGAGTCGTCAAGATTCAAATCCCATTCGTCCAAATCCGATTCAAATCGTCTAAATTCAATATCCATTGTTGACCAAAAATGAGTTAGCTACGTGTTTTCATACAGAATTTTCCGTTCTTTCATGCTATCAAGTCGTATTGTTTCAAATTGTGTAAGATCACGACTAAAATCAATGCTGAAGTTCGGGGTTGGTTTCAGAACATGTAATCTACAATGTCAAGTTGGTTTCAAAATGTGCAATATCCACTCAGTCAATAAGATGCTAGTATTTTACTCACATGATGAAGCTGTTGGCAACCTCGTTTTATCCTTCCATTTGTTTATTTGTTGTGATAATAAAATTATTTTAATAAAAAAATATTTTTGGTTGATGTGGTTTTTATTTTCATAGAATATCTTAATAATTAGCATTTTAAAGTTTAAGTTTAAAGTAAAATAATTTAAAACTATAACAATGTAAGATATCAGTTTTTTTGAGTATCCTGTAAAATATTACTGGGTGAAGATTGCACACTTAAAATCTAAACAACTCATAACATAACAGTTTCAGCATCATATCTTAGACGGAGTTTTACGTGGACGTACAAGTAGATTTACTAGTAGACTTTTGAAAAGGAAGGTTTTAATATTCTGTATACAACACTATGTACGTGATAAGTGATAATTGAACAATTTGAAGTACCTATTTACTATAGCCAATTTGAGGTAATAGTATATTCAAAATAAAACCAATATCAAATGTCGACTTAGGTTTGTTTCAAAAGACCTCGATTGTCATAAACAGTGTTTCAAGGAATTACAATTTGAAAATGTCTTACAAGAATTATTACAAGAAAAAGTGGCTTACTTATTAGAATTGGATGAGTGAAGATAACACATTTTTGGTATCCGGTGAGCAAAATTATTGATTAACACAGTATCAGTAGGTTGATTAACTTTTACATTAAATAGAGTATCTAACATTAAAATCAAATACACGAGAGCTGGTTAAATTGTCACTGTGACCTCCTACATGTCTATTGGAGCAATTCCATAATATTTAACCCAATCCAGCTTGAACCCTTTTTATCAAATTCCACAGACTCGAAAGGAATTTGTACAGC
Source organism: Aromia moschata (assembly GCA_029963805.1). Lineage (NCBI taxonomy): Eukaryota > Metazoa > Arthropoda > Insecta > Coleoptera > Cerambycidae > Aromia > Aromia moschata. The sequence continues at coordinate 1,655,346 of JAPWTK010000047.1, read as the reverse complement.
TATTAGCCCTTGATTTTTCCATCATAAGAATTCGAAACCTCAGTCTTGATAGACCTTTACACTGAAATGGGTTACCAAATGAGGTTTTCTCTTCCTTCAAACAAAACATATGTTACTTCCGCTACCAGATCGATTAGACTCTTAGTATGTCTTATTAGCCGGCATTGTCCACTGTACTATTACGCCAGTCAATAGAGCTCGAAAAGGGGTTAGTTTATGACATGAGTGATGCCTGAAATCCGACTACGGGATACTTTTAAGTGCAGTCCTTAGATGAAAACGTATATGAATTGGACTAGGAAATAGTTACTTTTTTTTAATAACAAACTAGTGAAAAAAAAATGAGAGTTTTTTCAGTTTTTTGCTTATAGAAGAAAAGCTATTGAAGCAACCACATCGCATCCAAAGAAAAGTTGTAGAGAATTCAAAAACCTTTAAAATGAAAAAGTCAAGTCAATCGGTACATTTTTTCGCTGAGAAACTCGGAAAAAAACGCAAAAAAATTACCTTTTCTTAATAAATTCGTAATTCGAGTATTTTTGCATTAGAAGAGTCAATCTTCTGGGAAAATATAGGTAATATCACGAAGAATGAGTGTGCAAAAACTGGATTATGTCCGATGAATAGTTTTTGCACAATAGTCGGATAAAGTTTTTTCATCGTTTTTGAATATTCCATAACACGTCGAGCGATAGATTAAATAACATTTTCGACGGATTCGGAAACTACAGCGTGTAAACTACAATTCATCCATTTACTTTGTTTCATTTAAATGCCATTAAATTGGTGTAAAACGCCTCTGAACACCGCTGGTTTGCTGGTCGCTGCCGCCGCTTCCCCTCGCTTCCCCGCCACCTATACCTCGCTCGGCTGTCAGCGCGCCGCCGTACATTTTGCGCGGTGATCAGAGGCGTTTTACACCAATTTAATGGCATTTAGATGAAACAAAGTAAATGGACGAATTGTAGTTTACACTCTGTAGTTTCCGAATCCGTCGAGAAAATGTTATTTAATCTGTTGCTCGACGTGTTATGGAATATTCAAAATACGATGTAAAAAACTTTATTCGACTATTGTGCAAAAAACTATTCATCGGACATAATCCAGTTTTTGCACACTCATTCTTCGTGATATTACCTACATTTTCCACAAGATTGACTCGTCTAATGCAAAAATACTCGAATTACGAATTTATCAAGAAAAGGTTATTTTATGCGTTTTTTCCGAGTTTTCTCAGCGAAAAATGTACCGATTGACTTTTTTTTTTTTCATTTTAAAGGTTTTTTAATTCTCTACAACTTTCCTATTGGATGCGATGTAATTGCTTCAATAGCTTTTCTTCTATAAGCAAAAAACTGAAAAAAACTCGTGAAATTTTTTTTCACGAATTTGTTATTAAAAAAAAGTGCAACTATTTCCTAGTCCAATTCAGATACGTTTTCATCTAAGGACTGAACTTAAAAGTATCCCGTAGTCGGATTTCAGGTATCAATAGTGTCATAAAGTCACCCATTTTCGAGCTCTATTGACTGGCGTAATATGTTTGTGCTTTAAAATTCTTAATGAATCTTAATCAAAGATCATAAAAAAATTGCATTCATTTAAAAACTGCTAACTTGCTTAGTGCTTTTGTTGAGGTATAATCTTCCCATCCAGTACGGCACTGTTCGACTCTAAACTTTTTCCTCAGCTGTTTTTGTCCACTGTTTTTCGGATCGCCTTTCGACTATTCACATTTAACTATGTCAAGCCATGCTCTGACGTTCCGTATAATTATCTTTTAATTATAAATATTTTTGTTGAATGTTAGTGATTGTTAATGTCTTTTTGAGATGTCTTCTGTCGAAGAAGTATACAACAGTGGAGTCCAGGACGTAGATATAACTTTGACTAACAACAATCGACTCTACGGAAATGAGGATATCCAGAGCAGCGATGTCACTAAGAAAACTGTAAGTAGGACCTAGAATGTTTCTTAAAAAAATATATTTGTTTCATATATGCGGATCATTTATTTGTGAACTACTGAACATTATTTATTTGTACTATTGAGACGTGCTCCATAATCAGAATTACAGTTTAAATCAACACAGTTATTTGTAAAAGTCCGAAAAAGAATTACAAATATTCTATAATTTTGCATTAAAATTAACTCATTTAATGGAAAGCCATATAAAACACAGTTTTAACTTGCAACCTTCCACTGATAGGATAGCCAAAAAAAACTGAACATGAAATTTTGCTACGGCATAAACCAAGGTAAACTCTTTGAGAAATAGATTCTGCTAACGTCCGTTTAGCTACAGTAATCATAACAGCAGCCATTTTGAAAAAGCAGCCAAGTTCAAAATCATGATATTGGAAAATTTGTGAAAATGCAGTGCACATGATTTTCCTTCCATTCTTTATTTTTATTTCCATGCAGTAGCTTGAAAAATAGTGAATACAGTTTTCAATATTTAAATCAAATTATTCTGGAAATGTCCATATTAAAATAAGAATATAGGTTACTATAATATTAAATCAAGGAATAATATTAAAACAAAGAATAACACAGCTCCACAAAAAAAAATACCTCCGGGGTCTGAGTAGGTGTGCTACATGTTTTTGGGGACGCTGAATCCGAATCCGTTGTCTATTTAACTCCATGTCATAAGGATTTTTCATTACCTCAAAAAAACTGCTTAATAATGAAATGTCTCGATAGCTCTAGCTCTATAACTCCATGAAAAGTGAAAACCATAAAAAATAAAACCCCACACACCTTAATCCTTCAACATCTTTCCCCCCACAACGCCACAACCCCATAACCTAATAACCCTATAACCCCGTAACCCAGAAAATCAGTAAAAACGACACTTGTGAGTGTCTTAGCCCTGACGCTTCGTGTCTACGAGCTAGATGTGGTAATTGAGACCTAAAACTACATTTCAATCGATTCTACAACACCTTAACCCCATAACCTATTAATCCTATACCATAACCTAATAACCCAATAACCACATAACCCAAAAAAATTGTGATTACAGAGATTATATTTGTGATTATAGTTATTACAGGTCCCTAATCCTATAATTATAAGATTAAGGACCTGTAGGATCGAAGAAAATGGGGTGTCAAATCTCAAATACTACATATGCCCCTCAGACAGGGCTGTAATCACAAATTTTTTGGGTTATGTGGTTATTGGGTTATTGGGTTATGGTATAGGATTAATAGGTATGGGGTTAAGGTGTTGTAGAATCGATAGAAATGTAGTTTTAGGTCTCAATTACTACATCTAGCTCGTAGACACGAAGCGTCAGGGCTAACACACTCACAAGTGTCGTTTTTACTCATTTTCTGGGTTACGGGGTTATAGGGTTATTAGGTTATGGGGTTGGGGCGTTGTGGGGGGAAAGATGTTGAAGGATTAAGGTGTGTGGGGTTTTATTTTTTATGGTTTTCAATTTTCATGGAGTTATAGAGCTAGAGTTATCGAGACATTTCATTATTAAGCAGTTTTTTTGAGGTTATTAAAAATCCTTATGACATGGAGTTAAATAGACATCGGATTCGGATTCAGCGTCCCCAAAAACATATAGTACACCTACTCAGACCCCGGTGGTATCTTTTTTATTTATTTATTTTTTTGTGGAGCTGTGTAATATTAAACAAAACAGTAATGTTCACCCAGTCCGTTTTTCTGTACAGCTTTTTCCATTAATATCCTTGGGTTAGGTCGGCACGACAATCTGTCATATACAGAGAGGCGCAGTTTTGAAGATTGTCAATAGCGCTACAAGAGAGAATAGATCTGACAACGGGGTACAACAATTTGTAAAAAAATGCTAGTTGAAATGAGAAAAAATGCTAGTTAGGTACTTTATATCCAATTAAAATAAAAAATAGGGTGTTCCCATTTTAAGTTATTTCAATACGGGATTTTCTTCAACAATTTTCCGACATGTAGCAAATTCTCTGGTCTAAAACAACACATGCATAGAACATGACATACGACGAGCAGAATCTGTAATAAACTAGGAAACATTTTAGTGGCATCAAGCAATGTTGCCATATTACATAACAAATCTACTCTAAAGATACACTTACTATTAAAATACAAGCTTTAACGCAGTCAAAAAATTTCATATTTGATAAATAATTAGAAGATTCAATAACACGAGTAAGTGCCTTTATTAATCATATACAGTTCTGTCTTTTAATAAGTTTGAAAATGTCAATTTATCAATTTGACTTCCGAATCTCGAGTGGAAAATTTACTTTCCATCCGTGACCTAAAAGTAAATTAAATTGTCAAAATTAAAAACAAAATAAAACCAACGAGAGCTCTTACTTTTATAGGAAAAAATCCCGAGGTGCGTTTTACAGAAAATCCTCAAATGTTTTTTCTTGAAAAAGTGATGGATTTAGTTTAAAAACAGAACGTTGAAAAATAAACGTGACAAACACCAATTTTATAAGTTAAAAGTTAAAAATTGGGATGATTATAATTTATAATCAACCCAATTTTTAACTCATTTATAATCATCCCAATTTTTAACTCATTATCTATAATATATAAATATGTAAAATAGTATGTAAACCTCGGTGAAACATTTTATTCCTGTATCAGGACAAGTTTAACCTTCGCAACTTGAAATCCTCATAAACTACGTAATCCCTCGACGGGAATGAAACACTTTCCACCTCGGTATATAATACAGGGTGTCCCCGGATTGAGTTACCTATAGGTGAAATGGGCAAAAAATTTAATTTTTCGACATAAAGTTTTTCTTCATAAAAAGTTTTGCTTTTATGATTAATGACTTTTTGTCGAAATTAAATTTTTTGTCCATTTCACCCTGTATATTTTTACTCATTTCTATATGAAGAAGTCATTAAAACATGTAATTATTTCAACCCCATTACTACGCCTGCTCCCTCTTATAGCGTTACTGAAAATCCTATAAACTGCACGTCTCTATAAAAACAATAAAATGGTTCCTGGAGTGGGTACTAGAACCTTCGACGTAGAAACAAAAAACTGGACATTTTCTACAAAATACCGAACTACTATACTTTTCTCGACGCGCGTTTCGCCAATTAGGTTGGCATCTTCAGGAGAAGATTAAAATTGGTTTTAATTAGATTAAAGAGAAGATTAAAATACTCTTAATCTTCTCCTGAAGATGCCAACGTAGTTAGCGAAACGCATGTCGAGAAACGTATAATAGTCCGGCGTTTCGTGGAAAACGTCCATTTTTTTTAAATAAAATAGTTATTTTGTTTTAATTGTTTTTAAGTAAAATGACTTTAACTAACTGTAAATATGTTTTTTCTGTGTAGCCATTATCTTGTGAAATTTGCAACATAAAAGTAACCAGTACAAAAATCTTGCAAAGACATCTAGATGGAAGGAAGCACAAAATCAGAATGGAACGACGTGGCAAAAGCTTCACATGCGAGTTATGTGAGATAACAGCCAACAGCGAAACTCAACTGAACATCCACTTAAATAGTAAGTAATTTTACGTTTTTGATGAATACCGGTTGTTCCACCTAAGGCGATTCCTTCCAAAACTCCTTTACTGTCAATTTAAGAAAAAAAACATTTCAAATAAAAGTTGCCAAAAGTGACATGGTGCATATTTGTAAAATATCTCTAATCATACAGGGTGCTCCATGTCAAGTAACCGCTACACAACTTCATTATTTTAAATGAAATCTTACTATCTATATTTTAAATTTTAAGTTTAAGACCATCAAAGTTTTTGGCTGAATTGTTAAAGTATGCGTTCGTTAAAGAGTACTCTGTAAAAAACTCTTTTGAATTAAAGCAATCTTTAAAGTCAATACAAATACCGGAAGATTATATTTTGATTTCGTTGGATATAATTTCACTTCACCAACATACCAGTAGACCTTACTATTGAAATTATAAGATGGCGTTGGCAATCAATTAAAAGTCAATGAAAAGCCATACCACCCTACATCTGGAGATTTTTTTAAAACTTCAGTTTTTATGTAGAAAATAATTATTTTTAAATTTAATGAACAGTTTTATAAACAGATTTACGGTCTAGGTATGGGAAACTGTCTGTCACCAATCTGTTCTGATATAACTATGTCTGACTTACAAAATACTATGAGTAGTATTAACCAATCACCTTTTCGTCTACCCTTTTATAAGAGATATGTAGACGACATAATCACAGCAGTGCCAAAACATCAAGTAAATGATATATTGAATATATTTAATAATTAACATTAAAAATTAAATTTTATCGTAGAAACTGAAAAAGAAAATACCATTACATTCTTAGATGTTTCACTAATAAGAAAAGAAGATGAGCGTATTATTACAAATTGGCTTCATAAACCAACTTTCTCCGAAAGATATTTGAATTACTTTTCTAACCATCCTTTCAAACAGAAAATCAATAGTAGAAAGAACTTGAAACATAGGGATCAAATGTTTTCACATGATGTTTTTAAAGAACAAAACAAAATAAATATCCAAAAATATCTTATCAACAATAATTATCCAAAACGCATAATAAACAAAATTTTGAATGACAATACTAATAGCAACAATAACATAAATAATATTACTAATAACAACACACAATACTTTCCAATTCCATATGTAAAAGGACTTTCGGAAAAACTCGAGCCAATTTTATCAACTAACAATACAAACATTTAAGCGTGATATTAGCATTAGAAGATAGCATTTAAGAGTGAAAACACAATTAAAAAACATTTTTTTACAAAATTTAAATCAAAAACGCCGAACGAATTAACATCGAATATAATGGGTATACGGAATAACATGCGGCACATGTAATACAGTTTATGTGGGTCAGACCGAAAGGTATTTGAAAAAAAGAATATATGAACATAAAAAATGATGTTAGTGCTAATATTTTGCAATTTACAAAAGAACAAGGTAAATGAGACAGCATTGGTGGCACATACAAAAACAGGACATCATTTTTCTTTTGACGAAATCAAAATTATTGGACAACACAACAATTACAAAAAAACGATTGTTACATGAAATTATTGCTATTAAAAAAGAGTAATTCAGTCAACAAACGAACTGACATTGACAATTTAAATACGGCATATTTTAATTTAATATACGGTTACATTCTGTTTACTAGACTTTAGAAGATACACTTAGAAGATGACAAATACCTCTATAAAAAAACATATGTTATATACATACGCTTTTAATGTAAGTTTTATTAATGCTTCCCTGTCCAAAAGTATTAGCAATTTTTACAATTTTTAATGTCTTTTTAAAAAAGTTAGATATTTTTATTTATTTCTCATATTTATATAATAATATGTATGTAGTTTTTAAGCTAATTAGAATTGTACTGGTAGATAGCCGATGGCCGATGCACATCTATGTGACAGTACGTTGTACCTTATTATTTATAGATATTATCAACGTTTCATTCATATTTATTTTTACAAACGACAACAAAAAGCGTATTCACTTATTGTATAAGTATGAAATATGAAACATGTAATCCTGATTCCTTATTTTAATCTGTGTTTGGTATTACGTTTGTTTTATTGTCTACATTGCATGTTTGTCATATATTAGAGTCCTGAGAATGCAAATACATTTTGTGAAACGTCAACTAAATGAAAATTAATTTTTTTTTTTTTTGGAAACATTTGACCTCATCCCACTAGTTAACTATAACTAAATTTTAAGTCAATTTTATTAACTTTACATGGTACCTAAAACCCACCGTCTTGGAGATTTCACTCCACATTTTTTAAATACAGGGTCTGTCCGGAAAGTAATGTCAGTGAATTTTTTTCCCGAGACTGTACGCGCTACCCCGCGCTTTACGTGCTGGGATTGTGGTGGGGGGATCTGGCAACAAGATCCAACAAGCGTCAGTTGGCTACCGGTCGTTGTAGCGGTCGCATCACTCGTTCTTTGAGAGTCGTTACAATGACCCGGTGCAAGAAAAAATGCAATGTTCGCTTGAGCAACGGATGGCGATCAAGTTTTGTGTGAAACTGGAGAAGACTGCTGCGGAAACCATTCCAATGTTGAAGAAGGCTTTCGGCGTCGATTGTCTTTCGGACAGGCAAATTTTCCGGTGGTACAAGGCCTTCGCAGACGGTCGGGAAGATGTCAACGACGAGAACAGCGCTGGACGGCCATCAACCTCCAGTTCCGACGACAATGTGAAACGTGTGCGTGACTTGTTGAACACTGACCGTCGTCTAAGTGTCCGTTTAATTTCCGAAATATTAGACATTACGAAAACCATAGTTCACGAAATTGTGTCGGAGTCTTTAGGAATGAGGAAGGTGTGCGCGAAGCTCGTGCCAAAAGTGCTAACGGACGATCAAAAAGCGAGGCGCGTCGAAACCTGCTAAGAAATTTTGGACACCTGCGAAGACAACCCCGCTTTCCTTGATGACGTCATTACCGGGGACGAAAGTTGGGTCTTTGAATACGATCCGGAGACGAAGAGGCAAAGTGCGGAATGGCACACGTCGAACTCCCCTCGCTCCAAGAAGGCCAGGATGTCCAGGTCAAAGATCAAGACAATGCTGATTGTCTTTTTTGATTGCCGGGGATTGGTCCATCATGAGTTCGTTTCGTAGGGGACAACCGTAAGCGGAAAGTTTTACGTCGAGGTGCTGAAGCGGCTGAAACCAGGGTGAATCGCGTCCTCTCAGACATCTCAAAATCCTGGAAGCTTCACCACGACAATGCTGCTTCGCACACCTGCTTCCTCGTGGCCGATTACCTCGTCAAGGCAGGCATCACCATTGTTCCTCAGCCTCCCTACAGCCCCGATGTGCCCCCCCCCCCCAGACTTTTTTCTGTTTCCGCGCCTCAAAACCCCAATGAAAGGACAGCATTTCGGGCATTTCGGGTCGGTGAAAAATATTCAGAAGGCTTGCACCGACTCTTTAAAGGCGATTCCGGAAAACGACTACCGTACGGCTTTTGATGCGTGGAAGACCCGCTGGAACCGATGTGTGGGCACAGGAGGAATGTATTTTGAAAGTTTCTAAAGATTTGTACACATAGAACCAATAAAAACAATTTTTCAAAGCTCACTGACATTATTTTCCGGACAAACCCTGTATATCACGATGACAGCGCTCTAAATAATTTTAAATTGCGTCTAAACCAAAAATGTTAAGAGACAAAAAAAGTTAAAAATGTGGAGTTTGGTCAATTAGATTCGTCACGAATTACCATAGCATTTTCAGTGTTGCAAAATGTTGTACATTGTTGAGTATCGCAAATACTGGAGCCTATACCTGATAAATAATATTTAAACAGCAATAACTTTTTTACAAATGGAATGACTCGCATTAACTTACACCGTTGAATGCAAAATTAAATTGCCTTGAATTACTCAAAATTAAATTTAATTAATAGGGGTTGTCAGTATCCATCTCCTACAAATTGTCAAAAAAAATGGTTATTTTCAAAAGTTCGTAAAAAAAAGATTTAAAAGAAGCAAGTAGACTTTAATAATGTCACAGCATGGGAAGAACCAGCAAAATCACTTGATTGTCGACGCTTTGAAGTAAGTAGTAGCGGAAGACGATTTTGATAGACGAATTCTCTTTTGTGAACAAATGATGCAAATGATAGATGACAATGCGTTACAAATAGAAAATGTTTTATTTTCGGATGAATCTACATTTACACTTCACGGCCATGTTAATCGTCAAAACTGTCGTTACTGGTCGAGAGAAAATCCTCACTGGATGAGGGAACTACACACGCAAGACCCTGAGAAAGTTAATGTTTGGGCAGGAATAATTGGAGACAATATATTTCCCTTCTTCATTGACGGAAATTTGAATGGAGAAACTTATTTAGCGCTGCTCCAAAATAATACTGACCAAAATAGTACTGACGATGGCAAACTTGTATCCAGCTGAAGGAAATCCACAACTTCCAGGTAATGCAATATGGTTCCAGTAGGATGGTGCACCAGTATATTACGAAGTCAATGTCAGGCAATATCTCAATTTTCAAAGGCACCGGTTGTTTTGTAAAAAGTAGGTCACAAAACCACCCGACAGTATTAGGAAGAAGAAAATAATTGGTCGACCCCAGATGTTAACTGACGTTAGAAGACATTTATTTACGTCTAGGATGCTGCCAAGATACTGGAGGCATGCATTTTGAACATCTGCTGCATTAATAATGATTGGTTTTTTATTTTAATGTAACAGAATTGCCTACGCTGAAGAAACTTTTTTTTCTTGTTAATTTCTGCAATAAAATTTTAAACCATAGCAATTTTGAATAGAGAATGAAAAGACCTTTCAAATGAAGTATTACAAACCCTTACTTCCAATTTGAAAATTTAGGGGTTGTAGCTGTCACCTGAAGGGGGTTGAATTTCGGGATGACATTTTTACGTCGCAAGATGTCATTTTAGAATTAGAAATTGGCGTGTCTCAGAATTTTCTAAAAAAATGCATAATAATGGAGCTACTGAATTTATTTCATTTGCTTTCGCATCTTCGGAGAAGATTAAAACTGAGGTTCAATTTGAGTTTTAATCTTCTTGAAGACAACTTAGTTGACGAAAGCGAGTCAGGAAAAGTAAGTAGTTCGGTATTTCGTGTGAACTTCAGGTTTTGTTTTACGCCGAAGGTTCAGTACCCACTCAGGACTGTTAGACTATAAACGAAAATTATATACTATGGTAATAGTACTTATTTATTGTTTTTTATTGTTAATTGGTATATACCATTCTTATTTTCGTTTGTGTTTAGTTCCTATTATTGTCAAAGCCTACTTACTTCTTTAAAATCTCTTATTTCAGGAACTTCGGAAAAAAAAACTTTTTTTCTCAAAAACTGGTAGACACGAACAACCTCATAGCAATCCATAATCATTCGCATTCAACGATATAAGTTAAAGTGGATCATTCCATTAATAAAAAAAGTCAGATTGTCAAGTATAGGTTCCAGTATTTGGATCAGTGAACAACGTACATTTTGCTACATTGCTGGTCAGAAAAGTCGAAAAGTACCAATTTGAGCTATCAAAAAGGTCCATAGAATACATGACATTTCTGAATAATTTTTCTTAAAAAATTTGTGAAGAAAAAAGAACTTTACCTACTCAGAAAATGAGTTTTTTGATATTCTGTCATTGCCTTCTTGATTTTCGAAAACAAAAATAACATTCCATTCAAAACTAATTCCCAAAAAGGTAAACAACTTTTTTTTATTTCACCTATCATTAATTTCATATGGGGACATCCTACATAATACCTACCTTCTGGCAATCACAAAATTTGTTTGTTTTTCATTACTACAAAAATGCCTTAAAAAGTTTCCAGTACCATAAATAAGACATGATGGGTCTTTAAGTTCGATAAATCTTTACTTTAATTTTTGTGTTATAAACCTCCATATATAAACGTTTGTTTTTTTAGTGCCGTGCCCGTCTTTAATGATGACTCATTTCATTATTTTTGTTTGTTCGACTAAAAAAAAAAAACTGGAGGTTTTCCACAAAACACAGAACTACAATTTTCTCGACGCGCGTTTCGCCAACTAGGTCTTTTTCGCATCTTCAGGAGAAGATTAAAACTGAGGTTCAATTTGAGTTTTAATCTTCTCCTGAAGATGCCAACTTAGTTGACGAAACGCGAGTCAGGAAAAGTATAGTAGTTCGGTATTTCGTGTGAAACTTCCAGGTTTTTGTTTCTACGCCGAAGGTTCCAGTACCCACTCCAGGACTGTTAGACTATAAACGAAAATTATCTTTCCAGGTTCAAAACACAAGGCAAGATTATTGAAAAGAGATTATGCCGATTTCACAGATGTGTCAACGAGTCGAAAGGGTGTCTGGATAATATTGTTTTGTGTATTTTGTATTTTTCTTAATTTATTGTTGTTATTTAAAATGGTTACGTAAAATGTTTATACCTATTTAAATGTTCTATTAACTCATTGTCATTTATTGTAATTTATTTGTATATTTGTTATTATCTCATTTTTATATTTAGCGAAATATTAAAATGAATTGATTAATATGTACCAATATTAATATTAAATTTAATATTAATATTACATTGAATTTTGTTTGTTTTAGCAAATAAAATGAATAGGACGAGTCACTTTATTTGTTTGTTTGTTTGATTTTCGAATTAAAATTAAAACACGCTATTTAACAATTTTATTTTGTTTAAAATATTTAACAAGGAAAATAAATTAATAAAATAAGATATTAACTAACAACATACGTCACTTACTATACTCTCCAACAAGAGCACCTTGAAATAATTCATACAATTCGGTCAATTAAACACATCCAATAGTAATAATTTAGATAAATAAGCGAATTAATAATTTTGTGGTCCTGAGTATTTTTACATTTTTGTCTTATAAAAAATTTCCTTTCCATAGAACGATACATCGATGAGTTATGTGCACGTGATTTCGTATGTGAACTTAAACGTACGAGAATGAAGTTATAGGCCTCCTCCGCTGCGTTCCACGCCAATCTTCCTCTTAAGCAGCCCCATTTCGTGCTTTTGCTCCTCCAATTCAGCCATCCTCGCGAATCTTGAGTACGTCACGTGTCCAGATTTGATCGCGGACATCATCTAAAAATTATTCGTGTAATGTACACAGTAAATAGCAGATTGTACAGGTAGGTATGTAGGTCTTTAATTGCAATAGAGTAACAGTTCTCACTGAAAAGAAAAATTCTTTGAACTTAAAAGTAAATTAGGGATCTCAAATTTCCAAGTCGTGTGGAAAATTTAATACGAGCGTAACAACTATATGTTCGGACAAACGCATTTTTCGCGTATTAGATACAAACGATATATATCAAAGTCAAAACTACAATTGAACAACAATTTGTAGCAACTTTCAAATGAGGTGTCAAGCGCACATTGTTGCCATGTAAAATAATGTTTTACTATTATTTACATATTATTTAGTTATTAACTAAAAAACTGTATTTTAGCTTTACTTTAAAGTGTCAAGTGAAAGGAGGAGTAAAGGACTTTAGAGGCGCACTGTATATCATTTTTTTAAAGAAAAAATGGCTGAATAGACCTCCTTTATAGAAACGTATGTAAGTGCCAATCGGTAAGGCATTTTTTTGGAATTTAAAATTTTTCGTTTCAGTTAACAGTCTGTTAAGTGCACTAGTAATAAAAAGAATCATACAAATGTAAGAATCAGCTTCATTATTAGAGCGAGATGTTGTCTGCGTGGCATATTCCTGCGTTTCATTTACTGAGTATAATAACAAAAAGTAACTAGTAACTTATACAGGGTCCGGCAGGGAGATATGGAATTTTTGAAGAGCGTGTCACATGAGGTGAGGTACTTATGTTTTCCGAATAGATATTATCTACTCGTTGACATATGCTATTTCAGTTACCATGGAGCCGTGGACTACAGCTCATGGCATTTTTGTTTACAACAGCTTCATTGAAACGGGCCGTTCTGTGATTCAAACACGGCGACGGTTTCGAATTCATTTTGTTATTGTTTCAACAAGATGGAGCAACTTGCCATACATCCAGAGCAGCAATGGCTTTTTTAAGGGAACATTTGCCAGGACGTTTGAGTTCGTTGCGTGGAGATGTGGACTGGCCTCCTCGGTCCCCAGACCTGTCGCCTTGTGACTATTTTTTTTTTTTTTGGCTACCTTAAATCTCAAGTATACATAAACAAACCACGTACACTTGAAGCCTTTTCAGAAACAATCGCCCGAGAAATTCGAAGGGTTCCACGTGAAATGTTTCAAAGGAGTATGTACAATTTCTCGCGCCGTCTACAGGAGTGCCTAGACAAAATTTTAAAATTACATCAGTTAGGTGGTGCCCGTAGCGTCACCTGACGTAATTTTTCACACCTGATTACTTTTTTCTTATTTTCCACTATGCATCGTTTAATGTCAACGTTTCAGCTATGTATGGCAACGTTTCGGCTATAAAGAAATGAAATTTGAATTTCGTTGAAAAATAAGAGTGTAACAGTTTTTTAATAAATTCCATACCTCCCTGCCGGACCCCGTTCTTTAAGGCCTGCGCCCATTGGATATTTTTGATTAAAAAATTAATAATCATATGTTTATAATGAATAACAAATATCACACAACAATATGCATGCTCTCGTTTCCAAAACAAACAGAGCAATGAATAATTTTTGTACACGACCCGCGACGCCTGTGTATCCCCGAGACAAATGCCTCGCTCCATTCATTATCAAAAACCATACTCCTAGAGATCTACAAAACGGCATGCTGTTAAAAAAAAACAGAGTGTGCTTCGTATCCATTGGTGATTGTTATTTACTGCAGCTACTCAACCAAATAGGTTTGCTATAAACGTCAAATGTAACTTAAATCAAAATTTTTGGTTTAGTTCTCACTCCACGTAGGTTTTGACTACTGAACTCTTGATTATTGTTATTAAATATTAAGTAATCGGTCAATAATGAATATAATAATAAGTATTGAAAAGAAATGGGTTTTTCGTTTCAAGTAGAATGTAAAATAAATTATGCGATCTATTTTTGCTCTTGCTTAAACTGTTCTAGGGGAAGTACAGTATTAATAATTTCCATAATACGGTCCTGGATTTTGAAATTCTGGAAAATTAATCGATTATCAATCATTAATATTGAAAATTCATGTTCAAGTTTGAAAAATCATGTAATACATTTTTTACAAAAAAAATGGATTATGCCTTTGTTGCTGTATTTAAAACAAATTTATACTGGGTGTCCCAACTCTATTTAGACAAACATTATCCTGAAAACGGTTTGACATAGGAAAAAAAGTGAAATAGGAAAGTTATTCTGTTTAAAAATGTGTGTATTCAACAGTTTCACTGTCGTATGTACAGTGTGCATAAAAAATCCCATCAGGATTACTGTTACAAGGTGCAAGTTTTTCCTTTTCGTAGCTAAATATGCCTTTGCGTTGTACTCCCTGGGGTCTGGTATAAATTCCCTAGCAAATCGACAACTGGTTTTTTCACCCCACACAAACCTGAATTGAAATAGGAAAGGCACACAATCGCCAGCACATAAGAATCGCTCCTCCACGTAATCACTAACCTATCCGCTAAATGGGACGTGCTTGATGGGTGTGACAATCACATATGTCTTATTCTATCCTTCAGTTAGGTCATACTTCCTTCATTCCATGTAATGACGTTCCTGTACTGACCCCGACATAACCTTGTGGCGTTTTAGAGTCAGTAATGCTTGTCGACTATCTGTGTAGATGGACATATTAGGTACTCTACGAGTATTACTCCCTATTTCTGACAACTGGTTGTTTCACCCCACACTTTCCCGAATTGAAATAGGAAAGGCACACAATCGCCAGCACATAAGAATCGCTCCTCCACGTAATCACTAACCTATCCGCTAAATGGGACGTGCTTGATGGGTGTGACAATCACATATGTCTTATTCTATCCTTCAGTTAGGTCATACTTCCTTCATTCCATGTAATGACGTTCCTGTACTGACCCCGACATAACCTTGTGGCGTTTTAGAGTGAATAATGCTTGTCGACTATCTGTGTAGATGAACATATTACTCTACGAGTATTACTCCCTATTTCTGTCAACTGGTTGTTTCACCCCACAGTTTCCTGAATTGAAATAGAAAAGGCACACAATCGCCAGCACATAAGAATCGCTCCTCCACGTAATCACTAACCTATCCGCTAAATGGTACGTGCTTGATGGGTGTGACAATCACATATGTCTTATTCTATCCTTCAGTTAGGTCATACTTCCTTCCATTTTTCTTGACTGGCTATTAATTTCATAACACACAGTGTATGGCAAGGTACTATTGGGAGCAGATCCAAAAATACTTGAGTTGGTCGCATCCACCATTGATGATCACAGTCTACATTGCTGAATGCTTGATGACATTTCCGTACCCACCTCAACACAACCTTTTGGCGTTTTAGAGTCAGCATTACTTGTCTACTATCTGTGTAGATGTACAGGGTTAGTTTTTATAATTTGACGAGTTTATTATTAAAAGTTCTTCAGGCAAAAGTTATAGTTTGCATAAATTTTTATAACGCGATGTAAGAAAAAAACAGTTGAACATCAGAAACCATAAAACTGAATCAAAGTTATGTTTTTTTTTTAATGGAAATACCCTGTATATTATTGCAAATTCTAATTCCTCGAATTTTTACCTTTTCAAAAATATAAATATATACCTATTTTATTAAAATAACCTTCACGTAGCTAATTTTCTTATAGCTATATCGGCTGTATGAATTTCATTCTGCGTAGCTATTTACCGTAAAATATACGAAACACCAAACAGCAAAAATAATAATTCATAGCACAAAAAAACTGAACACCACCCGTCCCACACAGATTTTTTTTCTAAACTGTGCATTCTATTTCCCTAATCCTCATATGCTTTAAAGAAAGCAAGTAAATTAAGCTCCTTTTGAAATCAAACCTTGCAAGCCGAGGCAAGCTATATACATCTACAATCTACATAAATATTGATTTCAAACTGATGCTAATAAAAAATACTTTGTTTCAATTGGAATCACACTAAAATACCAGCAGATTAGCTGTTAAAAAAAATCTATGCACAGAAAAAACAAAAACAAAAAGTTGGCAGCAGCACACAGAAAAACGTGTCAAACCTGCAAGTACTCGTCAAGTTCAACTTGTCCATTCATATTTGTATCGATTTCTTTAAGAATTTCGTGAAGCTCCTCACCGGGAACCTCCTTTTCTCCGTGTTGCTGTAATAATAAAATGGATTATAAGATCGTCTCAACTTACATGTAGATAATCAGAGAGGTCCAGTTGCCCGTTATAGGTCACGTTTATGTCCGAGAGTAAGTTGTGAATTTCATCGTCGGTTAGTTTCAGGCCTAGAGACTGATAATTGAAATATTAGTTTAGTTAGAAGTTAAGTTCAGTTAAAAGGTTTAATTCTTCATCAGTGTACAGGTATGGCATTTTTGGGAGAAAAAGACATATCGCTTGTCCGGAAGAATAGTGACACATCTCGAAAATTAGAATTTGTCAAGGAAAGCAATTGAAAGTCATTATAATCTTTCACTGAGCAATGGAGTGGTTAGCGTTGTTTTTTAATTATATTATACATTATATAATATATAATATATAATATATAATATATAATATATAATATATAATATATAATATATAATATATAATATATAATATATAATATATAATATATAATATATAATATATAATATATAATATATAATATATAATATATAATATATAATATATAATATATAATATATAATATATAATATATAATATATAATATATAATATATAATATATAATATATAATATATAATATATAATATATAATATATAATATATAATATATAATATAATATATAATATATAATATATAATATATAATATATAATATATAATATATAATATATAATATATAATATATAATATATAATATATAATATATAATATATAATATATAATTATAATATATAATATATAATATATAATATATAATATATAATATATAATATATAATATATAATATATAATATATAATATATAATATATAATATATAATATATAATATATAATTTTAAAAAACACTCAAGCTCATTATAATGACAATTGCGTTTCTTGGCAAGTTCTAATTTTCGAGATGTGTCACCATTCTTCCGGGCAAGCGATATAAAAATGACTAAAACAAAATTAAACACAATAAAAAGGCTAATATTATGACATTACATCTGATGTTACAGCATCTTATAGTTTAATCAGTAGGCACCCTGAGGTAAAAATAAGGGATTTATTGAACTGAAATACTCAGTAAAACGCAATATATTTTGCCATCTTCCATCTTGATTAATTTATCTAATTTGTTTCTGTATTTTATACCAAAACCGAAGACCTGAAACGTTTTATGACTTTCTTAAGCTACAAATCATCAATTCAATTACCATCTTCACTAATTTTCATTCCATCTTAATTTTTGCATCAGTTCTTAGTCCCTAGTGATTCAACTACTAATAAACTGTTTGTTATTGGCCAGTTTTACACAATTATCTAGAAAATATTGAATTTCTTAGTGATTCAACTACTAATGAACTATTTGTTACTTGTCAGTTTTAATCGATGATCTCGAAAATATTATCTTGCAAGGCCATCATCTAATTTATGGTGATAAAACTGTTCAATGTTTTGCTGTTATTTGACCAGTTTAGAGGAACAACTCCTTAATAGTTTTCGATTCTAGTTACAGTGTTAGATAGTGTACAGACCAAATACTGTGAATTATTTTACAGAAGTAGTATTTTAATTTATAGAAACACCATAAACTTACTTTCAGACTCCTTCTTATATCATTAATGGAAACGTATCCCTTACGATCCTTATCAATAATTTGGAACCGCTTAATGTATAACTGTATTTCTTCTTTGCTAAGATTAATTGGAATTTTGTCGCGACTAGCACGGTTCACATTATGGCCCATTTCGGACTGAAGAAATTCTGTCGCCATTTTCATTTGCCTCTTCTTCTCATCTGTAACATTCAATAGCAGCTAGATGTAGTTATTGATATCCAATTAGAAACAAAAAGAAATTAAGTATTTTTTAATAATCTCACTTTCTGATTGGTTGCAAATGCTAACAGTCATTAAAAATAACGTAAAACGATACAAAACATGCCTACATGTCTGCTACACACTTCCTATTTCAACGTAAATTACTATAATCTTGGAAAAAAGACAGGTTTGAAAATTTCGGTAGCCAATAGTTGGTTTTAATGCCTCCAGTCGCTACACTCGAATTTAACACGTTGGCTGCCACCATATGGACCATAAACCGTCACTCCTGTGCCAAAGTGAAAAAATGCATCTAGAAGCTTTATTATATTTTTATTGCATATTATTGCATATAAGAACTCTCAAAGTGTACTTTTTGAAAGAAAAAAATCAGATATCGCCGGTGATACTCATGGCACACATGTAATACCAACCGGTGATATCACATTATGCAATCAAATTAGGTTGATTAGTACATCAGTTTTGCAAAATGTATAATGAAACACAACATCTAAAGCATTCTCTACTTTTTATTGCAAATAATTCAATGCAATTTGGTAAAACAAGTAAAACACAAATGTTTTTTACAAATATTGCAGAATGTCGATACTAATTTGACCTTTTTTGGGCAGCACCTCTTCCTTTCTGATTAGCAACGGCAGAGTAGCAGGCAGTACATTTTGTTTTTTTTTTCTTCTGTTGTATTTTGTTCTTTCCTCATTCAATTTCAGCGTATGTTTTTCCTTGGGGTTCTCTTTTGAAGTTTTTAATGCTAAGATTTGCAGAACCAATTTTTGACGAAAGTCAGTTTTAGTCTTCTCCTGAGGAGTTTTAATCTTCTCCTGAAGATGCCAACTTGGTTGGCGAAACGCCGGTCGAGAAAAGTGTAGTAGTTCGGTATTTCGTGGAAAACGTCCAGTTTTTTGTTTCTACGCTGAAGGTTCCAGTACCCGCTCCAGAAAGTCAGTTATTTGAACTTAATTATTCTTGAAATGATTGTAAATAAGAAGAAAATTCACCACAGCTGTATTTAAAATAAATTCAAAAATCACTTTATGGTACCACTTCACTGTTTTCCGTATTGGAGAAAAGTAACTCGCTAATTCATTGGAAATGTCGATGCCGTCCTTCCCAGCATTGTTGCTGACATCTGGCATCTGTTGGCATCTATGGCACTCATTTTGGAGGGATAATGGGATAGGCAGAGATCAGGTGCCATCTATGTTGAGTTTACAAACTTACCTATAGATATAGGATATAGGATATAGATATTTACACTTAAAATATCAAGAAAAGGTCTAATACTATTTCAAATCTCTGTCAGATGTCAGGGCTGAATCATAGAAATTTCGAAAATTCAAATACTTTGACCACGCCTTATGCAACCAAAAATACAGATAAGCAATTAATATCACATCTCAGAAAAGTTCATTTTACATACAAGCCACACCTCTAGTAGCAAATCTGTAACTACAAGCCAAGGCGATCTATGGAACATTAAAACCAGTGGTGCATGAGTAACACATGTGTTACTCACGGCCCAGAACTAATCCGGTCCTGAGTATCACTGGTGATACTCATGGCAGCCAACGTGTTAAGGGGTTCGCCATTCACATCTAAAAACCAACCCTATGTCGACTTGTGAGTTCACAGGATGGTATGGATGGTATATCGGGGCCTACACGATGGAATGACAAGATGGAAGATACAAACCCTATCTTAATAATAACACTATACCATCCTTTCCAAACCCGTTTTCAGCTCCAGTGAACCACCACTCTGCAGTTACGCTCGTTTTGCTTGCTCTGACCTCTTTTATATGATTCCATTGGCACCAGATCAATAGGTCTGGGGTACCACAACTCGCTTTCATCCTCATACAACTCAAGTACATTTTAAGGCCACCCCACATCAATTAAATTCTACCGCCAACCCACCCCCTTCAAATTTGCTGCGCCGAAAGGTTGTAAGCAGGGCTCCAAACGCAGAGTGACTCAGAAAACTCTCCTGAGAAAGAATAATAATAATGAAAGAAGGGTCGTTCCATCGCACCTTCCCTTGTACTTGTGTGAATCGACAAACGCAAAATCTATGAAAGAAGCTGTCATCTTTGCCACTTTGGTGCGTGAATGCCCGGCTTACCCCCAGCCTGGAAGATAGAGCAACACATATCGAGTGTAACAGCATGCGAGTGAAAGTCTGTTTCGGTGGCCTACTTTCCAGTAGTTGGTCCAGCCAAAGATTCGCATGCCCAAATTACAAAGAACACTTTTCACGGATTTCGCGATTGTCGATTCGCACAAGTACAAAAAAGCACCTAGGTCCATGAATGTATGCCAGGATAAAATTCTTCTCAGCCCATCCTGTAGGTCCCTCAATTGCTGCCAGAATCCTCTAAACCCACATGAGGTTGCTTTTTGTTGTGTACAAACGTGTTGACGACAAACCCCTTAAGCCACAGAGTAGCGACTTCAGGCACTAAAACCAACCCTAGAGGCTACCGGAATTTTTTAAATCGCAACCAGAGAAAGTGTTACTCTAATTTTGACGAGCAATTTATTTCATTGAAGTATAAATCCTTAATGTACTAACCTTCAGACCAACCCAGCTCCTCAGCCATAATATTTACAATATCCGGAAGGGCCTCCTGCGCAGCCTGGACGTTCAAAAAGGCCAAACGAACCCTTCGAGCTATCATATCAATGGCGGTCATCGCATATTCGCGAACACCATACCTAATTTCTGCGTCGATGTAGGGAAATTCTTGGTGGATTTTCTTACCAATAATGGGCCAGCGTTTTCCTAAGAAAAATTAAGATATGATTTGTTTTCAGATTTGTAAAAAGTGTATGGGTACGTTTAACTGGATTAAATGAGTTACTTCTGTCAATAAATAACAAAATAATATTTCTATTTAAACAAAAAACATAATAACTCTTGTTGATGAGAAATTAGAACAAATTAGCACTAATGTCGATACTCTATACTTTTAATGAAACACCCTATATATATATTTTGACGCTTTAGTTTCCTATAACAATAACGGTGGTTAGCAAGTTAACACGCTAGCATTATTCCAACCGGTGTTCATCAAAATGGCAATATGACCTTTCAAAATTCGGAAACAGAGTTGGCATCAATCTAAACGTTTTGGTTTCCACTTAATTACCTGTTAATGAGGCCATTTTGGCTACGGCGAATGCTCTGTCTCCGTAAGATGTGGCCAAGTGTTGCGCAACTTCACAGTCTAGTCCAAAATCTTGCACTAACCGGATGTACATGGTCGGACTCCAACCGTGGGCACCAACAAGTAACAAACCGTCCGTTTGGCTCTCGGCATACTTTGGAGTCAATTCGCAAGCTGATAATGGAAAAATTCGGTTAAGTTTTTCTCTTTATTTTCCGTTTTACAGTAACTTAACCGAATCTAAGTACGGTACTGTAATGCAACAAATAGTACCCTCGTATAGTACCCTCGTATACTCGAATACGCATGTTTATTAAATACTTCAATAGGTACTTCCAATTTTTTCAAAAATTTCAGTCCTGCAACCTAGTACTCTATTTCCATTCTAAATTGAAAATAGGTAGAAAAAAGCAAGGTTGTCAGATATATTTTCTAAAATTGCTAAGCTCACTATTCAAGTATACTTCATACTTCAGTAAACTGTTAGTTCGTGACGTTCTTAGAAAGCTAGTTTGGAAATATTTAAAAAAATATATATAGATGTAAATTTATTAGATAGCATTAAAATAAAGCGTTTAAAATTGATGGAAAAAATAATTATAAATTAAAACAACTTTATGTATGTTACTATACTTAAGAAAATTTTTAAGAGCCGGCAACGCTTCCGCTGTCTGGTTGGAAATCGCTGGCCCGTGATCCATAGACTACACACCGGACAACGATCCAATAGACTGTTGCGCTTCGCATCCAATATATTGCTTAAATATTTATTCGGTCCACTGTGCCATAAATTTTTTACGACGTCGTTAAAATGATTTACGACTTTAGGAATTAGGAACTTAAACTACTTGTTTAAGACGCCAGTGACGTGTATTTCAGCTAGGTTTATTAACACAGACAATTTTTTGAGATTGTCTGGCTAAATGAGCATTATTTACAGCAAATTATATTACAAATATTAAGAGTTTTGTATGCAGGCTAATTTTAATCTCCTATATTGATCTGAATGACAAAAATTATTTCACAATTTTAGAATTTATAAAAGATATATGCACGCCCATGGAATCATAAAGTTGCACCGCTTTTTTTGTTCCCCAGGCGTATTTATCATTTTCAATTAAAATTAGAAGGACTATAGGTAAAAATATTCTTCGACCGACAAAAGTTATACCTATAGCCAATGATAACGTGGTATTTCCATGAGTCATATTTTTTATATTTCAATTGTATCTCAGGATTTCATATAAATTTACTTCTTTAGAAATATCTTTTTGTTTCTCGATCAGCAGTATCGTTTAACTATCTACCTCCTAAATATTTTTTTTTAATTTATAACTGTTAATATAGGTATAAAAGTCCTTCTATTTTTAATTGAAAATGATAAATACGCCTCGAGAACAAAAAAACGGTGCAACTTTATGATTCCGTGGGCGTGCATATATCTTTTATAAATTCGAAAACTGTGAAATATTTTTTTCATTCAAATCAATATAGGAGATTAAAATTAGCCTGCATACAAAACTCTTAATATTTGTAATATAATTTGCTGTAAATAATGCTCATTTAGCCAGATTATCTCAAAAAATTGTCTGTTTTAATAAACCTAGCTGAAATACACGTCACTGGCGTCTAAAACAAGTCAGAATTCCAAATGTCGTAAATCATTTTAACGACGTCGTAAAATTTTTATGGCACAGTGGACCGAATAAATATTTAAGCAATGTATTAGATGCAAAGCACAATAATAGTCTAATGGATCGTTGCTAGTGTTACGGCCAGCAGTGGGCCGGCCAGCAGCGTTGCCGGCTCTTCAAAATTTTCTTAATTATAGTAATATACATAAAGTTGTTTTAATTTATAATTATTCTTTCAAGCAATTTTAAACGCTTTATTTTAAAGCTAACCAATAAATTTATATCTATGTATTTTTTTTAAATATATCCAAATTAGCTTTCAAGAACGTCACGAACTAACAGTTTACTGAACTATGAAGTATACTTGTATAGTGAGCTTAGCAATTTTAGAAAATACATCTGACAACCTTGCTTTTTTCTACCTATTTTCAATTTAGAATGGAAATTGTATAGTTATATATTTAATTTTTCCCATCTATAAATAAATATTAAATCCTGTTTTAACGAGAATTTTTGTATTGTGCCTTTGGGAGAATAACATGCATTTATAACATTAATTTATTAAAAGTTCAACAATTATCGTTAAATTGTGTGTATGTCTTAACTACTTTGGTTTTACGGCAGTGACGCTCCACTTTATTGCACTTCCAGCCAATTTCAATGCAGCACCTTTAGTATTCGTTAAAACAATAAACGAGGTGTGACAATTAAGTAATGAAATTGGCAACGTAGCGCCCGATCTAGCAGCACTGCGGAGACGGGACTTGGAAGGGCGGAAGGTTAATTTATAATACACCTTCAGTACAAGTTTGAACTTGTTAGAGTCATTTGCTTGTTCTTTGTGACTGTTTTCGTAAACTGGTTTTTTCTACTGCGTTTTAAAAATGAGTGACATTAATTTTAAGCAACGGTGTGCTATCAGGTTTTGCTTCAGACTTAAACAAAGCGCAACGGATACTTTTATAAAACTTCAACACGCCTACGGAGACAATGTTTTTTTCAAGATTATGACCCATGTTTTTCGGTGGTTTAGGCATTCTCAGAAGGAAGAGAGTTGATTGAAGATGAATCACGCTGCGGAAGGCCTTCATCTTCAAGAACCGATGAAAATGTCTATAGAATACACGTTTTGATTGTCGGTTGACAACAAGAATGGTCGAGGAAAAGAAAATCGATTGAAAATGATTCCCATTTTAGAGAACATGGTGATGAGACTTGAGTGTTTGAGTACGTCCCGGAAACCAAGCATCAAAGCATGGAATGGTACACTTAAAGCTCTCCAAGACCCAAAAAAAGCAATAATAAGCAAGTCGAAGATCAAATGCATGCTGATTTGCTTTTTTGATAGCCAGAATTGTCCTTTTGTGTCTCTAGGCCAAACAGTAAATCAACCCTTTAACAGAGAGATTATTGAAAAACTTCTAAAAAAGGTCATGCATATGAGACCAAACATGATACTAGAACAACTGGATGTTGCATCACGACAATGGGCATTATTACACAACCATGTCAGTAAATGAGTTTTTAGACAGTAAAAACATTCATCTGGCTCCTTAGCCTCCTTATTCGCCTGACTTGAGTCCTTATGAGTTTTTTCTCTTCCCGAGATTGAAAAATCACCTCAAGGGACGTCATTTTGGGACCATAGAGAACATTCAAACGACTGTAATCGACTAGCTGAAGGTTATTCCAGTATATGAGTTCCAGCACTGCTATGAGGAATGGAACAACCGTCCCCAGCGCTGTGTGCCTTCCCAAGGAAGTTATTTTGAAGGAGACAATACTGAATTCTATTCGAATAAAAGAAATTAACAAAATTAGTCTCATTACTTAATTTACGCACCTCGTATATCCATAATATAAGGGATACTTAAAAACGGTTACTCAATAGTCGAACTTACCTTCAACGGCAGCGTCAATTGTTTCCGCAGCCATAGCCCTATATGTCGTCCATTTACCTCCGGCAATTGTCACTAGTTTCGAATCACTAACATGAACTATATGGTTTCTGGCCAGCGATTGGGTATCTGGCTTGTTAGGGTCTGACACTAAGGGCCTAATCCCACTCCATGCAGATAGCACGTCGCCCCTTCTTACTAAAGCATGTTCAATTAGGCTCTTTGGAATAAACCAAACACCCAGTTCATTCTGGGTATGAATTTGTTTTAGTTAAATAAAATATATTTAGTTAAAAAAAAATATTTTCCAAATTAGCTTTTCTTAAAGTCCTTTTGAATCAAACACTAAACAAAACTGGAATGAAACACTATACAAAACTGTTCTGCGCATTATACGCACGTATTTATGATTAATTAATTTACATGGCAAAACACATGGGATGGCAAAATAATAAAAGTAGAATAATTCAGACGCTTTTTATTTAAAAACTTAATAATTTGGAAAATAATTAATTAAATTCTTGCACAAAATTTGGAAATCAAGATTTATATGAAAAACACTGTATGTGAAAAAACGCCCAATTGCTTCATTATTTTATGTTAGAATTCGTCATATTGTTAGATGTTCATCATATTATTAGTTATTTTCATTACCTTCTACGTCCGGATTCAAATAATTCTTAACTTCTTCTAGAATAAATAAGATTTCGTCTTCGGTAGGCTTTGGATTATGCGTTGGTTTGCACGGTAAGTCTGTCGTACCAGCGATTGTGTGCTTTTGCCATGGAAGGAAGAAAATCACTCTACCATCACTAGTTGAGGGATCTAGGAGGCCCATCTGTTCTGGACTGTAATATCCTTGAAAGGCAAAATTAAAATGACAAGCGTTTTTTATATTTACTACTTGTAGTATTTTTAAAAATAAAAATAGGGAAAAGCAATAACATTTTGGAAATTCTGAACATTCTGCATTGATGTCAGACTGTCTGTCCAGAAAATTGACTCATTATTAGTGAGTCAATTTTCAACATTTTCCACATCACGAGGTGTGGAAAAATTTTGGAGGGAAACTTCAGAACGAAGAGTATCTATAGTGTCGTTCTATCGGCGAATAAGATCCAAAGGACTTCATTCTGACCGAGCATTTATATTTCTATCTCTTACTCCAATTCATCGTACTCAGATACTAGAATGGAGCAATAAAGGAATGCACTGGGTATAGAAATAGCATTATGTGATATTTAGCGACAAGTCTCGAGTCTGTTTGTGGGCTCATGGTGAATACTCAAGGGATTCCTTGGTGAACGGGGGCGCTTCCGTGGTGAACGGAGGAATTTACAACTAGCTGTTGAACGCCATACTGCCTTTACACGTGGATTGATGATTTGAATGTAACCAGTTACATACCGCCGTCACACGGAAAGAGTTACGACACAGTTTATGGACCAAGCTCGTGCACATGTGTTTCTATAGCCAGCACGTTCCCCTGATCTCTCACCGATCGAATATGTCTAGGATATGGTCGATACCAGACTGGCTCATTTACTTCATCCCTCAGACAGTCTCAACTATATATGCTTCACATACACAGTGCTTGAAATTATATACCCCCAAGAGACATTCAGCAATTTATTCAGAGTATCCCTCATCGAGTAAAATACATAATTAATCACGATGGTGCAACTCATTAATAGGGCCCAGAAAGTGTGCCACAACGCAGAGTCGGACTCGTAATCCGTCATGGCATTGACGGAAAGACATATATGAAAGACCAAAAAGACAGAAATAAAAATGTGTTAATAATGATATATCTATCGCTTGTGTCATTAAGAAACACCGACTGTCTGCATTGCTTGAGGTTTTGAAATTAGAAAAAAAGTGTCTGCGTTTTGAGTATAATTCAATTCATTTCAATGATATTTTAATTAAAACAAAAACGTATTAGGAATTACTCAATCGTTTAGATGCAATAATAGGTTTAAGCCCTGTGACGGCTGTTACTTGGACTTTTGCAAAATATGCTACCTTGTTGGCTAAACATCAGAGTTCAGCTAAATTAGAAGTTTTTGTAGCAAAATGAATATCTAAGTAGAGAGATAAATGATCTTCATTTCTGATAATTGTAAGTGATTTGTGGATATATTGTTTTTTTCATTTTTTTTGCAAGCAAAACTTGTGACGGGTGTTACAAGATTTGTATCGACTGTTACGAGTGCAAATTAAACAAAAGCTTATGTACCGGGTGGGCAAATTTCGATGTTTTTTTATAGGGTATCTCGGTAACTGTAAGGGCTATGGAAAAATGAACCCACCTTTCCCGACCTCTTTTTTTCGAGATAAATTCATTGGTGAAAACCAGAATTTGCTATATCTTTTCGTTTTTCGAGTTGTAAACGAAAATTGATTTTTTTGAGTTTTCGAATGGTGTCGATAACTCGGTTGTTTGTAAAATTAGAAAGAAATCTGTTTGCACGTTCTACAGGCACTTTTTTAAGTAGAATAGGATTTCCTTAACAGATTTTTTATATCTTGTGTAGTTTTTCGAGTTATGGCATAAACTTCTATTTTTTTAAATGGAAACCATAGTTGGCTATGATTTAGCTAAAAAAGAGGATTTTTTTCTCTTTACAACGATATATAGTTTGTGGGGTCTATGATGAGTGTTTATGCGGAAACAGTTAAAAAACATATGTTTTCTAATAAAGGACAGTATAGTAATTTCAATGATTTTGCACAGTAGGCGCCTGTCATTTTGAAAACAGAACAGTTGGATATTGGGATGTAAATACACAGTTACACATTACTGTTTGATTAATTGTTTAGTTTGGTTTTTGCTTGCATTATAGTTTTAAAGTTTCGATTAAAGAAATTGACAAGGCGCGATGGCGTATCAAAATTACGAAAAGTTTAATATGCTAGAGTGTTTTATTCAAAATGGATATAATTCTGAAGCTGCATCGGAAGCATATTTTAATCGCTACCCTGAAAGGAGACAACCTAATATGTCCATCTTTGGTAGACTAAAAGAAAACCTCGTTGAATACGGAGGATTTAATAAACCAAGACCAAAAAATTATCGTATTCAAGATGCTGAGGATGTTGCCATAAATGTTGTTGGTATGGTAGTCGTAAATCCTTCAATTTCAAGTAGGCAAATTGAAGCAGAGTCTGGTATATCGCGACGAAGAGCACTTTCAGTTTTAAAAAAAACACAAATTTAGACCTTATACAATAAGGAAACAACAACAGCTCCTTCCAACTGATCCTGAACGCCGACTGGATTTCTGCAATTGGTACCTACAACAAATTGAGCAAGACCAATTATTTTTAAAAATATCATTTGGACAGATGAAAGTTACGTAAGTAGTGCCGGAATTTTCAACCGACACAACAAACATTATTGGTCTGAAGATAATCCTCATCAGACTGTTGATGTTCAAAATCAAGGACGTTTCGGTTTTAGTGTATGGTGTGCCCTATATAATAACCGCATTTTAGCTTACCAACTTTATGATGACAATTTAAATGGTCAACGGTATTACAATATGATAAACTACCACATAGTAGAAGAATTTTTAGACAACTTGCCACTTAACGAAAGACGACATGTATTTTTCAACAAGACGGGGCACCACCCCATAATACTAATTTAATCTCGGAATTATTAAATACTAATTTTTGGGGAGAAATGGATAGGGAACAATGTGCCAGTAAAGTGGCCTCCTCGGTCGCCAGATCTCACCGTTAGATTTCTTTTTTTGGGGAACCATTAAAGACAATTTATACAAAAAGACAAATAATACACTGGTTCAATTGAGAGAAAATCTTATAGACTGTCTGAATTCCGTTTCAAATATTCACATCTATAATGCAACAAAAAGTGTTTCAAAGCGATGTGAACTGTGCATCGCAAACAACGGACGACAATTTGAAAACTTTAGGTAAATAATCATGCTCGTATTTTTTTAATCGTCGTTTTGTTTTGTAAAATATATTGTATCGTATTTTTTACATACATTATTCGTTACAAATTTGATTGTTAAGTGTGTTAAACTTTCTTGTTAGAATAGTTATAATTAATTATTAATTCGTCACTAATAGTCATAATTAGTTATTTAAGTTTAATATACCATTCATTATATACGACTGTTACAGTATTTATGTTACTTTTCGAGGAGTAAATTTCCATAGCAACAGTTATATTATTAAAACATTGTTGTAAAATGTGTTACTATAGAAACTTACTCTTCCTGCAAAGAAAAAAACAAAGTAAGTATACCTATACAAAAAATTAAAATTTTTAACTGTTTCCCATAAACACTCATCATAGTCCCCACAAACTATATATCGTTGTAAAGAGAAAAAAATCCTCTTTTTAGCTAAATCATAGCCAACTATGGTTTCCATTTAAAAAAATAGAGTTTATGCCATAACTCGAAAACTACACAAGATATAAAAAATCTGTTAAGAAATCCTATTCTACTTAAAAAAGTGCCTGTAGAACGTGCAAACAGATTTCTTCTAATTTTACAAACAACCGAGTTATCGACACCATTCGAAAACTCAAAAAAATCAATTTTGTTTACAACTCGAAAACGAAAAGATATAGCAAATTCTGGTTTTCACCAATGAATTTATCTCGAAAAAGGTGAAGGTGGGTTCATTTTTTCCATAGCCCTTACAGTTACCGAGATACCCTATAAAAACATCAATTTGCCACGGTACATTTTGAGGCTTTATTTATTAATATAGACTATTAAATTTAGTATTATAAGATTTTAGATATTTTCTGTTCTATGATTTTTATTGTTTTTTCGTGTTTCCTTTTGCTTCTTCTGTTCTTTTCTATGTCTTGGGTTTCTCATATGTTTATCGGCGAAAAAATTGATGAATTTCTTTTGAATTATGAACATTGAGAAAATAATCCCTGTTAATTTTCTATTTTAACATATATTCGCAAATTATTTTTTTTGCTCCTTGGTATCGATTACCGCGGAATGGCCCATATGTCTTCTTTGATATTCCCCATGACACGTTGATGTATCTTGTGTAAATATGTTTTACGCAATGTATGGCTACGGCAATGGAAAATCGGATACATATTTGGCAAAAAAACGTTTAAATTGAATATTGTCGTCCACGTTCCACGAAAGGCTACATGCGCAAAACATTATGCAGAAATCAAACCAAAATTCCTCTTTTGTAACATTACCAGTAATATTTTGTTGATGGATATTCGAATCTAAATGTCTTTCACAGTCTCGGCATCTACGAAATATATAGCGACGATTGCAAGAAATACATAAAATATGTGATCCGTCTATTGTAAAATCGTCGTAATTTTCAATAAACTTTTCGTCTATGCTCGTCTATTCGCAAATGATGACGACTGTGTCATTATTGCAAAAATCCACACAAAATCATCAGATAATATGTAAATACAGTACACGAACTCTAAAACAAATACGTACACGGTACAAAATACGTACACGGTACAAAATATGTACACGCGTTTATTAGTTAGTCACTCACGACACATAAAATTATTTTAAACTCGGCATTCTAGCGTCTATCCGCTCGGATGGAGCTAACGTAAAATACTAAATTTCGACAATGGAATCGTCGTCCGATATATGGATAAATTGTATCTAGCTATTCCCGAACCTGCACGCATCGGACGAACCCGGAGTTCCACGGGTTGTTATTAGGCACGGTCAGTGGCGTACGTATATACGGACAACAAATACACACGTACATAATTTACAAAGCATTTATATTTATCATAAAGCTGTATAGTGCCGACCCTGCGTTGTGGCACACTTTCCGGACCCTACTCATTAGTAGGGTCCGGAATAATGTTTAACTGTTCATTATGTTTTATTGAAAACTTTATCATTCCCTTGTCGTATGGAAGTAAATCTTATGTGAAAATTTCAAATAAATTGCTTACCTAACACTAGGTGTTGCGTTTTTTATGCAAATCAGTATGTTTCACGAGCATCAAAACAAATTGGTGAGGAAAGAAATCGTTATACACTGCATTGGATAATGGAAAGAATTATCTACTACTTGTCTTCAGTGGGGGCGTAAAGTCGCGCATAAATTTGATAAAAAATGAAGGATATTTTTTTAGAAAAACGCTCGGATGTCAATTAAATTTTTCATTAGCCGATATTTTGACGTACTTCATTTGTTTTTTTTTATTGACAGCTGTCAAAGATATGATATAATCAAATTTTTTTTAAATGACAACATATGGCTTGTTCTACATCATTTGAAAGCTCTTATTTCGCGCAGTGTGTTCCTAAATTTTAGTGCGATTCTATCAAGCCATTTTAAAATGGTGACCGTTCAAAAGTTAACATTCAACAAGGAAAGTTTATTTAAAATATCACTCGTACACGAGAGGATCTGCAGCTATTTGCTCGGCTATTTGACATAACTCACTCGCAATAGTTATACACGGTGGAGACTTTAACTGGAATATATTCGCTAGCGGGGTGGTGAATTATTTTTCAAAAAAATTCCCGAGACACGTCAACTTTTAAATGTATTTACCTACATTTTGCAAGTAATGTGAAAAATATAGCCCTTCAGGTGTGGTTGAAACCACCCTCGACATGATTTTTTTCAAATGCAACCCTATGGCTTGTGACCCCTCATTGTAAAACTTATGCTAACGACGAACATACGAACGTGCGAACGTGCGAACGTGCGAACGTGCCAACGTGCCAACGTGCCAACGTGCCAACGTGCCAACGTGCCAACGTGCCAACGTGCCAACGTGCCAACGTGCCAACGTGCCAACGTGCCAACGTGCCAACGTGCCAACGTGCCAACGTGCCAACGTGCCAACGTGCCAACGTGCGAACGTGCGAACGTGCGAACGTGCGAACGTGCGAACGTGCGAACGTGCGAACGTGCGAACGTGCGAACGTGCGAACGTGCGAGCGTGCGAACGTGCGAGCGTGCGAACGTGCGAGCGTGCGAACGTGCGAGCGTGCGAGCGTGCGAGCGTGCGAGCGTGCGAGCGTGCGAACGTGCGAGCGTGCGAACGTGCGAACGTGCGAACGTGCGAACGTGCGAACGTGCGAACGTGCGAACGTGCGAACGTGCGAACGTGCGAACGTGCG
Source organism: Aromia moschata (assembly GCA_029963805.1). Classification (NCBI taxonomy): domain Eukaryota; kingdom Metazoa; phylum Arthropoda; class Insecta; order Coleoptera; family Cerambycidae; genus Aromia; species Aromia moschata. The sequence goes on along the minus strand of JAPWTK010000047.1, from coordinate 1,622,907 downwards.
AACGTGCGAACGTGCGAACGTGCGAACGTGCGAACGTGCGAACGTGCGAACGTGCGAACGTGCGAACGTGCGAACGTGCGAACGTGCGAACGTGCGAACGTGCGAACGTGCGAACGTGCGAACGTGCGAACGTGCGAACGTGCGAACGTGCGAACGTGCGAACGTGCGAACGTGCGAACGTGCGAACGTGCGAACGTGCGAACGTGCGAACGTGCGAACGTGCGAACGTGCGAACGTGCGAACGTGCGAACGTGCGAACGTGCGAACGTGCGAACGTGCGAACGTGCGAACGTGCGAACGTGCGAACGTGCGAACGTGCGAACGTGCGAACGTGCGAACGTGCGAACGTGCGAACGTGCGAACGTGCGAACGTGCGAACGTGCGAACGTGCGAACGTGCGAACGTGC